>DWNN01000016.1:0-10096 GCA_018250335.1 Astraptes enotrus | reverse complement strand
GCGGTGGTGACTTCCGAAGTTGAACCACAAAAGGTTCTACCACTTTCTAGTTCAAATATTGACTACCTTTACTACAACCTTTTTATTTCTCACTGCTGTAAACGGATCGCTGCCACTGAGGATACCCTAAATCATATCCATCACCCTGCTGCAATGGATATTGGTTGATGTGGTAGACTTTAAGTTCTCATTCCCAGCGGAAACGTTATACATTCTCACCTTAACGTGTTCCACTCCATGAGTGGTGGAATGTAGTGCGTGCGAGGCGGGCGGCGTGGGCAGCGACGTGGCCTTCTGCTGGTCCTTGTCGTTCAACTCCTGGGGGAACGAGACAAAACATCTTTGGATTATTAGTCACAGTACTTTTGATTGTCATTGATGAGTTATCAGAAAATGTATCAAGACACATTATGTAAGGAGAACGTACCAAGACAAGAGACAGTATATCAGCAGACAGTCTGCTGTCTTGGTACCTTCGTCTATAGGAATGAGCTTGTGGTCTGGAGGTCCCGCTTAGTGACCTTTAAGAATCTTTTCTTATTTGGATGTTATTATCTAATGAAGGTTTTAACGAGCGTCCGAGATACTGTCCTACCCTCTACCTACACTCTGAAGGCTTAGTTAGAATGCTTCATATATCACTCTTGCCACGCCCTTTAAGAATTATAGTACCTCTTGACAATGCTTTAATATGGCAGAAGTAGGTGTTGCGGTAGTGCCGGAGTCAATCACGAAGGGTTCACATCCCCTGGATCCCAGGGCAGTAGCTATGGCTTTGTGAGGAAGGTATCGTCCAAAAATAGTGGAGCTAAACGCAAAAAAAGCTGACTAGTCTCTCAAAATTTTTTCACCACATACATGCAAAAGAGGGGGGCATAGTCTGTAATATGTAGTTTATCAAATAAAAAAACAAATAAATATAATTAGGTCACTGACATTTGTCGGCGAAAACAAAGAGGTCCTCCTATAGTTTGAAGATTTTTTCCATTATTCTCCGATGTCAGGGAAGGATGGGTCCAGACCTCTTCCTTATGCCCTTGATTCGCTTATTCGATACTTTTACGCTATATCCTTACCTGATAACTCAATGTCTTGCTCTGCAACGATAAGCTTCTTGACAGCGCCCTCGCGCGCACCAGCTTCACTGACGACACGCCCTCCACTGCCTCTGTCTCTTCTGCGTTCTCTCCTTCCAGGCTCAAGAACACTTCCTCTAGTGTCGTCATTGAGACACCGTAGCTTGTTATACCTGGATAGGAGAAATGTAAGTGTTAACAATCACAGCTTCAACAAGTCTGTACCGGATCTAATATGTTCGACGTAATGGGGAGTTCATGGTTGTAGTTAATCTATGTTTGTCTTATTTTTGTTACATTTAATTATTCGGCTGGTTACAACACTCATAGGGTCACGACTCATAGAGTCGATTGGTCCGGTTGCGGTTTTGTAAAACGGATTCTAAATCCGTTGTTAGATCTGTCTATATGGTTAAGACCTAAACGTTGGGAGTAAGTGTCCTCAAATAAAACGGAATGCGAATAACATTACATTCATTTATTACATTCGCACACGACCTACTACATTGGAGGTTACGGGCTTACTGCCTCAACCACAATACATGTGGCGCGACGCCCTTACAATATTCCCCCTCTTCAAAAAAAATATATATATACATGAAAAATATTTTCTGTAAATTTATATTACAAACAACAATTAAAATAGGTACATTATTACAATTTGTATAGTAAAATATATAATATGAAATACAGTATAAATAGTAGTTAACGGTATCAATAGTAATGACATTTAGACTTGACGACACTGGTTAATTTTATAATATTTCTGTAACGTATAATACTATACACACAACGATACTACGTACACATTACACACATCACGCGTACGTTGTGGCGGCGACGGGCACTGAACCTGCGTGCGCTGCTGGAGTCCCTGTCGGCAGCACCTGCACGTGCGACATCGCATTAGGCTGCTGAGCGCTCGCTGCTATTTGTCGTCGCAACCACTCTCGTATGCCGTTGCGGCAACGTCGCCAGAGGACGTACACCACAATAAGTAAGAAAATAACTCCCAGGGCCAACATAAAAATGCTTTGGCGGTTGATATGAGCTTCAACCTGACTACTATTTTGTGCTATTACCACTTGTTCTTTAGATTGGTTTTTGCCCATAGTGATAATCATAGAAATTGACTAACTACTAGAGATGTAGAAATATGAATGAACAATAAAATAAATTGCCAGTAAGTATCGTGCGTCATTCACCTAATTACATTACTAAACGTTAGCGTTGCAAAATTTACACGAAAACAATTTTGTAATAATGAGGTGTTAACACTATCGTTACATTGACAATAATAACAATCTAAAACAAGCACATTTTTTTATTTTACTAACAAACATTGAAATTTGTAGATTACATAAATCTTACGGGTTTTTTTACAACTCTACCACTGCGTGTAACCTGTGGTTTAATTAAATCGTTTGGAGTGATTACATTGCTATTGGAATTATTATTATCAGTATGAGGCACATACTCTGATAATAAATAAGCGGGTTTCAGACGATCAATGGAAATATTAGTCTGTCTGTTAGGTAATTGCATTGTATATACTTTCTTTTTCCGTTTAATTACACGAAACGGACCATCGTAGGTTGGCTGTAATGGTTTTCTGACTGCATCATTTCTAATAAAAACGTATTCGCATTTTTCTAAATCCGGGTGCACAAATAGGGGTTTAGTATTAGTGTAACCTACAGGTAACGGTTTTAAGCTCTTAATTGTTTCTCGTATCCTATTAATGCAATTGTAATCTGAATAACTAGAATAATTAATATCTTTGGAATAAAAATCTCCAGGGAGACGTAAAGTCGTACCATATACCATTTCCGCTGCGCTGCTACCAGTGCCTAATCGTATCGCTGCTCTAAGTCCTAACATTACGATCGGTAATTCGTCGATCCACGACGTAGAGGAAGCATTTAATCTGGCGCTAAGCGCAACTTTTAATGAACGATGCCACCGTTCTACAGCACCGTTGCTCTGCGGATGGTAGGGTGTTGTTCTACTTTTATGTATGCCCAATATTTTTAAAAGTTCCAAAAACAATGAACTTTCGAATTGTCTACCCTGATCACACGTGAGCCTCAATGGACAGCCAAACCGGACGATCCAACCATTAAAAATTGTCTTTGCCACTGTCTCAGCCGTAATTTCCTTAATTGGAAATGCCTCCGGCCACCTAGTGCGCCTATCAACAATGGTCAAACAATACCTATAATCATCGGCTGTAGTTGGCAATGGACCTACTAAGTCCACGTTAATGTGTTCAAAACGATCACAATTTGAAAATGATTCTAATTCAGAATTACAGTGTCTGTGTACTTTCGTGCGCTGACATTGTATGCACGTTTTGGCCCATTGGCCCGTATCCTTATTCATGTTAGGCCAAAAATATCTATCCTGCATTAACCGCCTTGTACCACGAATGCCTGGATGGCTTAAATTGTGAACAAGGTTGAAAGCTCGTCGACGGAACTGTTGAGGTAGATACGGTCTCGCTCTACATGACGACATTTCACAAAAAATAGGTTTACCATTTGACTGCGGTATAACTATTTTTTTAATTTGAATATTACTATCATTAGGTATATTAAATAAATAATCGTCATTTGCTTGAGCTAGTGACAACTCCTCGTAATCTAATACGTCCGGATAGCTTACAGTTTCGATGCGAGATAAGGCATCGGCTACTATATTATCGCTACCGCTTATGAATTTAATATCGGTAGTAAACTCACTTATAAGAGCAAGTTGCCGTATACGTCTAGGCGATTCCTTACCATTACTGTTTTTAGAAAACGCGTAAACTAAAGGTTTATGGTCAGTGAAAATAGTTAATTGCCGACCTTCAATTAAATTTTGAAAATGTTTAACTGCTAAATAAACTGCTAATAACTCTCGGTCATAAGCGGAGTATTTCTGCTCCGTTTGAGACATAGCTTTAGAATAGTAACCTAAAGGTGTCCAGACGTTGTTTCTACGCTGTTGCAATACTGCACCTACCGCGATGTTTGATGCGTCAGCCATAAGTGCAAGTGGCGCCTCGGGCAACGGGTGCGACAACGTGACTGCATTCTTAAGGTTCAGTTTACATTGCTGGAATGCATCGTCAGCCTCAGGTGTCCATTGAATGATAGACTTATCTCTTTTCTTTGAACCACGTAAATAATTATTTAAAATAGACTGACAATTTATAGCGTTAGGAATGTGCGATCTATAAAAGTTTATCATTCCTAAAAATCTTCTTAATTGTTCCACGGTTTTAGGTTTAGTAAAATTCAAGATTGCTTCAACTTTATCATTCAAAGGACGTATGCCTGAGTGAGATACTTCGTATCCTAAAAAATCAATTTTATCCTGACCAAAACAACACTTAGAAAGGTTAATAGTAACGCCATATTCATTAAATCGTTTGAATACTTGTTCCAAATGCATCCTATGCGAGTCCATTGAGTCGCTGGCTATAATTACGTCATCTATATAACAAAATACGTTATTTAAACCTTTTAGCACGGTATGGTCCATAAAGCGCTGGAATGTTTGAGCTGCGTTCCGCAAGCCAAACGTCATGCGTGGGAACTCATACAACCCAAATGGCGTAATTATTGCTGTCTTCTCAATGTCCTTAGGGTTAGTCGGTATGCAATGGTAAGCTCGATTTACATCACACCTAGAAAAAACTTTTTTATCCGCTAATAAATACGTAAAGTCGCTTAAACGCGGGATAGGGTACCTATCAGGTTTAGTTATGGAATTTAGTTTGCGGTAATCACCGCATGGACGTAAATCGCCATTTTTTTTGGGAACGACATGCAGGGGGCTGGCCCAAGGACTATTAGATGGCCTACAAATTCCCATATCCTGCATGCGCCGAAATTCCTCCTTGACTTTACTATATCTGTCAGGTGGTAACGGTCTTGCTTTAGCATGCACTGGGGGACCAGTGGTTTCTATATAATGAAAAACAGAATGACAAAGGGGTGTTTTAAAATTAACCGGTTTGGTAATGTCTGAATATTTAAGTAATAAATCCGAAAATAAATGGTTAACTTCTACAGTTTTAATGGGAGATTGCACGCAGTTTACAATTGATGCAACTACATTTAAATTAGTTTTCCTGTCAATTAATCTACGAGCACTTAAATCTACAAGTAGTCCATGGTGACTTAAAAAATCGGCGCCTAAAATTGGTTGCCTTACATCTGCTAATATGAAAGTCCAACTAAAAGACCTACGTAATTTTAGGTTTAAATCTAGGGACTTAGTACCATATGTTTTAATTGGCGAACCATTGGCCGCATAAAGTTTATAATTAGAGCACTTACCAAAATTACGCGAGGGACGAATATAAGAAACTGGGATAACCGAAACATTTGCTCCCGTATCAATCAAAAAATTTAACCCACTACGTGTGTCTGTAACGCAAAGGCGGGAAGATGGTGAGATAGCACAGGTGTCCGCCCACTCCTGTGCTGCTGCTAGTTTTCCGGCGTTTGCTGCTTCCAGGCGCAAGGTTTGATGCACTTAACAGCGCGCTGCTTAAATCTATAATGGTAAAAACAGAGCCAATTAGGATTCCGGGGACTGGAAGCTTCCCGCTGACGCTGGTTGGATTGCTGTCGAACACGACTTCTACTGTGTCGAGTGTCACGCCACGTCGAACGGCTTCGCAGTTGAGCAACTTCCAGGCGGAGTTTCTCTATCTCCTTTGCTAAGTTCCTCTCCCGTGAGTTACTGGTAGTGACCTCAGCCATGTCGATGGGGCGCGTTGTTTCTATAATTTTATCCGCAATAGCGGCTAGGTTATTCAGCTCGCTCACGTCACTGACCGCAAGTACTGCCCTGACTGCCTGTGGTAAATGGCCGGTCCACATCATTTTTAAAGTGTCGTCTGGTAGTTTATTCCGCGCCAGATCTTTCATCTTCCGCAGGAGTTGGGAGGGCTTTTGATCTCCTAACTCCATCTCCGAAAGTAGTTTTTGAAATTGCCGTGCTTCCGACTCTTCATAGCACTGTAATAGTCGGTTTTTCAGTGTATCGTACTTCCTGGAATCCGGCGGCGACAGTAATATATCACTTGCCTGCTGTATGATGTCTTTACTTAGCTTCGATACGACCAAGTTATATTTCACCTCGTCGCTCACTTTTTGATTTGCGATAATCGCCTCGAAATGCACAAACCATAGTCTGGGCGATTCTGTCCAGAAATCGGGTATCCTAGAGGATACTGTAATGGTTGCGAGGGATACTTCCGGAGGTACACTTTCTTCTTTAAGTGTCACATGAGGTTCGGATAACGGCGGCTGACTGGGTAGAGCCATTTTTAACACACACACTGAACTATTGTAGCACAGTTTAGTCCACTTATTATGTCACACTGTCCAGAACTGTTCAATTAATAACCACAATTATGATACGATGGGGTCACCAGTGTTAGATCTGTCTATATGGTTAAGACCTAAACGTTGGGAGTAAGTGTCCTCAAATAAAACGGAATGCGAATAACATTACATTCATTTATTACATTCGCACACGACCTACTACATTGGAGGTTACGGGCTTACTGCCTCAACCACAATACATGTGGCGCGACGCCCTTACAATATTCCCCCTCTTCAAAAAAAATATATATATACATGAAAAATATTTTCTGTAAATTTATATTACAAACAACAATTAAAATAGGTACATTATTACAATTTGTATAGTAAAATATATAATATGAAATACAGTATAAATAGTAGTTAACGGTATCAATAGTAATGACATTTAGACTTGACGACACTGGTTAATTTTATAATATTTCTGTAACGTATAATACTATACACACAACGATACTACGTACACATTACACACATCACGCGTACGTTGTGGCGGCGACGGGCACTGAACCTGCGTGCGCTGCTGGAGTCCCTGTCGGCAGCACCTGCACGTGCGACATCGCATTAGGCTGCTGAGCGCTCGCTGCTATTTGTCGTCGCAACCACTCTCGTATGCCGTTGCGGCAACGTCGCCAGAGGACGTACACCACAATAAGTAAGAAAATAACTCCCAGGGCCAACATAAAAATGCTTTGGCGGTTGATATGAGCTTCAACCTGACTACTATTTTGTGCTATTACCACTTGTTCTTTAGATTGGTTTTTGCCCATAGTGATAATCATAGAAATTGACTAACTACTAGAGATGTAGAAATATGAATGAACAATAAAATAAATTGCCAGTAAGTATCGTGCGTCATTCACCTAATTACATTACTAAACGTTAGCGTTGCAAAATTTACACGAAAACAATTTTGTAATAATGAGGTGTTAACACTATCGTTACATTGACAATAATAACAATCTAAAACAAGCACATTTTTTTATTTTACTAACAAACATTGAAATTTGTAGATTACATAAATCTTACGGGTTTTTTTACAACTCTACCACTGCGTGTAACCTGTGGTTTAATTAAATCGTTTGGAGTGATTACATTGCTATTGGAATTATTATTATCAGTATGAGGCACATACTCTGATAATAAATAAGCGGGTTTCAGACGATCAATGGAAATATTAGTCTGTCTGTTAGGTAATTGCATTGTATATACTTTCTTTTTCCGTTTAATTACACGAAACGGACCATCGTAGGTTGGCTGTAATGGTTTTCTGACTGCATCATTTCTAATAAAAACGTATTCGCATTTTTCTAAATCCGGGTGCACAAATAGGGGTTTAGTATTAGTGTAACCTACAGGTAACGGTTTTAAGCTCTTAATTGTTTCTCGTATCCTATTAATGCAATTGTAATCTGAATAACTAGAATAATTAATATCTTTGGAATAAAAATCTCCAGGGAGACGTAAAGTCGTACCATATACCATTTCCGCTGCGCTGCTACCAGTGCCTAATCGTATCGCTGCTCTAAGTCCTAACATTACGATCGGTAATTCGTCGATCCACGACGTAGAGGAAGCATTTAATCTGGCGCTAAGCGCAACTTTTAATGAACGATGCCACCGTTCTACAGCACCGTTGCTCTGCGGATGGTAGGGTGTTGTTCTACTTTTATGTATGCCCAATATTTTTAAAAGTTCCAAAAACAATGAACTTTCGAATTGTCTACCCTGATCACACGTGAGCCTCAATGGACAGCCAAACCGGACGATCCAACCATTAAAAATTGTCTTTGCCACTGTCTCAGCCGTAATTTCCTTAATTGGAAATGCCTCCGGCCACCTAGTGCGCCTATCAACAATGGTCAAACAATACCTATAATCATCGGCTGTAGTTGGCAATGGACCTACTAAGTCCACGTTAATGTGTTCAAAACGATCACAATTTGAAAATGATTCTAATTCAGAATTACAGTGTCTGTGTACTTTCGTGCGCTGACATTGTATGCACGTTTTGGCCCATTGGCCCGTATCCTTATTCATGTTAGGCCAAAAATATCTATCCTGCATTAACCGCCTTGTACCACGAATGCCTGGATGGCTTAAATTGTGAACAAGGTTGAAAGCTCGTCGACGGAACTGTTGAGGTAGATACGGTCTCGCTCTACATGACGACATTTCACAAAAAATAGGTTTACCATTTGACTGCGGTATAACTATTTTTTTAATTTGAATATTACTATCATTAGGTATATTAAATAAATAATCGTCATTTGCTTGAGCTAGTGACAACTCCTCGTAATCTAATACGTCCGGATAGCTTACAGTTTCGATGCGAGATAAGGCATCGGCTACTATATTATCGCTACCGCTTATGAATTTAATATCGGTAGTAAACTCACTTATAAGAGCAAGTTGCCGTATACGTCTAGGCGATTCCTTACCATTACTGTTTTTAGAAAACGCGTAAACTAAAGGTTTATGGTCAGTGAAAATAGTTAATTGCCGACCTTCAATTAAATTTTGAAAATGTTTAACTGCTAAATAAACTGCTAATAACTCTCGGTCATAAGCGGAGTATTTCTGCTCCGTTTGAGACATAGCTTTAGAATAGTAACCTAAAGGTGTCCAGACGTTGTTTCTACGCTGTTGCAATACTGCACCCCTTTGATTCATTTCTATGCAGCTTACTCATGCATTCATTCATTGTTGTATCGAACCTGTTGGGGTGCAAGGGACCTCTCACAAGGAGAATAATATTTAGGTTTCCAAGGGTCTAGGGTGTCATGAACATAAACAAAGACAAGCGCACAAACACACAGACGCAAAATAGAAATCTGATTTCATCACATAATAGATAATGGCCTGACCGGGATTCGAACCGGAACCCTCTGATTATAAGTCCGGTATGGTGTTCGCTCCACCATAAAGGTCGTTGAATTCTTCTACCGGTTTCTTTTTACCTACAACTCTGCTTCTACACTACAATTTATGCGTATTTCCCAATAAATTGCTTGGAAACGAATTACCGTATTCTTAACCTTTTGCGTCACTAATCACTGTCAATATCCGCAATATATTTTGGCCATTGCCAAATATTTAGTTAAATTCTTTGAGCACGTAGCAACAATTGTTTGACGATCCACTATTAACTTAACCCAGATCACCTCATGTGTGGTTATTGTAGGTATTGGTGACACAGTAGTGAAAGTAGCTATTCCCATTGGGTCAGCCAACGCTCAGCTCTAGATTTGTATTACGAATATCAACTTGTGCATAGCCGATACACTTTGGTGTTGTGGTCGCATGCTATTCAAGCCCGTACCCGTTCCCGTACTACGATTCAGATACAGTATCCATAGTTTGAATTTGTTTCCAGATTTCGAAAATCGAATGGATATAATTTTTTTCCACACACCTACAGGCAGCGCCTCTAGTAATCTATTTTTGAACTAAAATTGGCAATAACACTCACAGAGATAAAACAAAGGCAACACTTTTTTCCTCTTAATCTTTGACATTTCGTTTCGTACGTTGTTGATATTTTGTTTTGTACTTTGTTGACATTTTGTTTTGTACTCTGTTGACATTTTGTTTCGTCCTTTGTTGACATTTTGTTTCGACTTTGTTGTAGAATTT
>DWNN01000015.1:0-10147 GCA_018250335.1 Astraptes enotrus | reverse complement strand
AAATGAATGCCAGGATCCAGATGTCTTAGAGTTGTATGAAGAACTCCAAATATTAAATCTTGTAGAGGACTTTATAATTTGGTCACGATATCAAAATGACGATCCAGTAATATCGGAAGGTTATAGAAATAAATTATTAAAACGTACAAAAGCGTTTGTTGAAGAATTAAAAGCAAACCACAGTAAGGTACTGAAAAATATAGACACACAGTTATATCTTAATGATATTTTGAATGCACTCAAAAATGTCCCGTTGCCCAGCGATGAGACAATACAACAAGAAGCTGACGAGATACTTTTGGGAGTTGAGATTGATAAATGGTTGTCAGAATTACCTGTAACCCAAAGCGATGATTACGTAGAACAGTTGCACAGAAGACGGCTCAGAAATAACTTAGCAAAACAAATACGTGATATAGAAAAGCGCACAGAAAACGCAGACGGTGCGTTAGATGATACATTACGACATGAAGTTTCACGGTTTTTGGGAAAGGCACCCTTGCATAGAGGGGAAAGCCTAAACATAAATGTAATGGTAGAAGAACTTATGCAAAGACTAAAAAATAGACCCAAGTCGTTTGGAAGTGACAGTAAGAAGGTTGCTTTTAATGATCCAGGTTATGAAGAGTTTAGTAGAGATATGCCACTGAGTTCTACTATCGTTGATTATCGTAGGCCTTCCGGCGGTAATAATAAAGATAATCAAAACATAAGCGCACAAACTAATAAATCGATACAAGCTCCTAGCGGTGAATTATATAACAACATGGCGAGGCCACTTCTGGATCATTTAAGATCAGTTAAATGTTGTGATGATTATGTAGAAGATTTACCGAATTATGGGACGTTTGCTGATGAAGATGCAAACAATTCGCATAAAAATAACGACCGTTGGTACACTTTACAAGATAGCAGACATGAATATCCAGAAGCAACCAGTTCACGACTACCTCATCAAACTTCTAGAGTTGGTCCTCATTTTCCTTATAATCCACAGGATTCGCGTCATCTCCAAGGTCAGGATCACGAAGTAGACCAATATGTTATTCCAGAAGAATTCAATGCACCGAAGAAGTATGCAGAAGAAGCAAACAATGAAGAATACTCAAAGGATCGAAGACCTGCTGCATCATTTCCTAATCAAAGCAGTCCCTTTAAAAGGGTTAGTGTAGATAGAAGTCCGTTGCCGACAGAAAGGAATATAGAGACCAGTAGACGAATGAGTGATCAGAACGCTGATCGAAGATTTCCGAGCCCTCATCCACCTCACAGTCCGAGAAGAAGTGATGACATAAGACTTAATCAACAGGGTATGAGATCGGACCACATCATCAGTCCCTATCGAACACCGTATCAGCCGACGCCCCAACAAGAAGAGAGAATTGTTCCAAATCTACCAATATCCCATGATATTGAAGATCAACATAGCTCGCAAATGAATAGGTCAGGTTTATTCCACAGATCAACAGATCAAGAAGGGATAAGGCAGACTATTGAACGCAATAAAAGTATGGAAGCTACTTATGGCGGATCTATTCCTCAACATTATCCTGGATATTATCAACCATCAGTTCTTCTGCCTCCTGGATATGTACCCATGAGAATGGGTACAGGAGGAATGGAGAGGGAAAGATCACGATACATGACAGAAGGCCCGGAAGGGAGGCATAGAGGAAATACTGATGTAGAAATGGATGAAGAAGACATCAGATGCAGATGCGAGAGATGGAAAAGTCGCAGGAGACCAAGATATTGTCCTTTCGATGATTATGATTATCCCATGTGTTTGTCGACTCCGTATTTTTATCCATATTTTTATTAATTCGTCGATAATGTATTTTTGGCTGTGGTATCGTTTTGTTTTGTCAGTTTGTGTATTTTGTGTATATCAATCATATTTGTGAAATTGTCAAATGTATTTTGTGTGTCATGATATTAATGTTTTGTGATATAAATAAAATAATAAGCATTTATCCGTTTTGATTTCTTTATACGACCCTAAAACGAAGAATAATAATGCCCCGGTAAAAGTATAGGCAGTGGCAACATAGTAGTTTGAAATTCAACAAGCGCTCGAGGTTCCTATCCCAGACACTTCTGATTTTGGAAATTGTGTTGTCATCAGTTGGTTTTTTATACTTAAAACTAACGATAAGGCAGATTGGCTACCTGATGGTAAGCAGTCATAGTCGCCTATGGACATTTGCAACACCAAGAGTCGCCAATTCATTGTTAGCTTTGGAGGAGAGCTCTTTTGTACATTTTGTGAAGAGCCCCATGTCACAACGCTCCAGGTATATCTCAGGAAGAAGTTAATTCCACATCTTTCACGACGAAAAAATAATATCTCTAGCTTACTTCATTGATAAATGGAATTAAAGATTCATTACTTAAACATTTATTTAAAAACCTTGTAAAAAAAAAACAAAGTATCCAGTAATTTATCAATCTCGTTTAAAATATAAATAGCTAGGATGTGGACAGAAACCATCCCAGCATTTTGTACAATATCTCAGAGGCTTGTGAGAGTGGCAGGACATATCAGGACGAATCGTGCATTTGGGTGCTATGTGGTTCTTACAGCGGCACTGTTGATTCCTCATTTTGCGTTTAGGATGTTCGTCTTTTGTTGTAGTTGGACTCTGATAGATACGACGTCTGAAGCAAGGTTGATGGCATATGTAATCAGGAGCATCTGGTTTATCGTCATTCAAATGTATCCCTGACCTACAATCTGTTCTACAGTTAGGACTATCATTTCTTTGTTCAATTGTTTGTTGAATATCTTGGAAAACCCTGCTAGGGCCAGCATCGGGTGGCATGTTACTAGCTAATTCCAGCCTACCAGGACTAGGTCTAGATTGATTTTTATTTACCTTTTTATTCGTATTTAAATATAAATGATCATCCGGTTTATAATTATCTATTTGTTCTATATTAGATGATAAAATTTCTTGTCTTACGAGTTGGTTTGTCACAGAAGTCTGAGTTGAAGTTTCAGCTTGGGTTTCAGCTCCTTTTCTAATTGAGGCTTTTTGGGTAATCGTACCTTTGGATGTCGTGGGTAAGGGAAGGGTCTGAGAAGCAGTTATTACATGTGAATTATTTTGTGGTGGTTTATCCTGTCTTACATTAGTTGCAGGAGTCGCCGGCTGTTGAGAACAGGATAATATTGACCCAGAACGTTGCATGGGCGGAGATCTAGAGGAATCCCAGTAATACTCTTTAACAATCACCTGTGGTGTGATCGGAGGTAGTTGCTCCGGTTCACGGGACAAAGTTTGAATACTTGCGTTTTGGGAAATCTTCTGGAATACGTAATTATTTGGTTGTACCTCAGTTTGAATGGCAGCTGGTATAGGTGGTGGACTAACCGCTGCATCTTTTCTATCATCAGGCTTTAAAATGGTTCGTTCTATCGATGCTCTGTTCTTAATACGTTGTAAATGCGCTCTATCGTCAGCACTTAAGCCATTGGACGGCGATATTCTATACTGCCTCTCAGTTTTACTAACAATGTTTTGATGAATTTCAATATTTCCTCCTTCTCTCAAATTACCTTCATTTTCTGTTCTAGAAGGTTGGAAAGATGTTCCCTCTTCAAAATCACCTGTTAAATCTGCATAGTTTATTGATTTTCTAGTAGTCGTTTCGTCTAATTTTCTTGAATCTTTTGTGTCTTTTAGTTTACGAATTAGATTTTTAGTTACAGTTTCTGTGTTAGCCTTTCCTTTAAATTTCAGATTAAACTTTTTAAGCCATTTAGATATTTCATTCTGCATTATTTCATCTGTATCAATGTTTGGATCGAATTCCGCTTCTTTTTCGATTTCATGTAATCGTTTGGCTAGGACAGATATTATTTTATTTTCTTGCATACGTGATGGAGCATCTTCTAAGGGCAAATCTTTGAACCAATCAGCGAGGACGTCCTTCATTCTGATCTGTTCCACCTCCCGTCGCATTGATTCGTCTTTCGGCATAGGCACTTTCTTCAAAGCATCGTATAAGTCTCTGTTCAATTGAGAAGCATTTAAGGGAGAAGACGGGTGACGTTTCAAATAATCGTTACAAAATCGACTTACTTCATTAAATATTTTGTCTTTAAACTTTCTTCTAAGCTGCTCATCATCAGCTACGTAATGCAGGCTAATGAATGCATCCGCTAAATTATCTTTCAGAACTTCAAATGAAGTCTCCTCTGAGTCAGAAAGGCCTACAGATGATAAAGTCTTAGAAATGGCATCCCTTAACTTCTGCTTATAAGCGAAACCTGCTATTTCATCTTTCATCCCTTCTTTAGCCTTTACTATGTTTTTAACGAGATCTTCTTTTAATTTCGGTAAAATTTCTTCAAGTTTCGAATCTTTGGGTAATGTATCTAATATTTGGTCAATTTCGTCTTTGAGAACATCCTCATATAAGAAATCGTCGTGAAACACCTCTGGATCTAAGTTTAATTCGCCAATTTTCTTAATCAATTTACTTGCAATGTTTTGTTTTATCGCATTGGCTTTATCGATATCTTCTTTTGTCACTCCAAAATCGATAGGAAGGTTTTCACACCAACTTTGAATATTATCATACATCACTTCAACAGCTTTCTTTTGTTTAGTACTATAAGAATCTTTTGATGCATTGCTATATTTTTCTCTATCATTTAAGACATCTTTTAATGTTTCTATTAACTTTTCTGTAAACTCCGGCAATTTTTTATAATCTTCCTTATCAAATTGTAGAGGCAGTTGTTTGAGAGTACTCAAAATGTCGTCCATAAACATGTTTAAGTTGTCAATGTCTGTTATTAACAAGTATTGTGAGATGGCGTCTGCTAGTTTGTCAACAATATCTTTTATATCTTTATAAGTAGTGCCTTTCTTAAGTGGTAATTTTCGGCACCAGCTATGAACTGCTTTTCTTATAGCTTCCTTCTTTTTTAAGTCATTTTCAGTATCCCTCGACGCTGCCTGAGATCGTTCTACGACATCAACAAAGAATTGCATGTTTTTTAAGGTATTTAATAGATCGTTCGCAGTCTTTTGAAAAAAATCTTCAGTAGTTCCTTGTTCTGGTTTCAATTTCCTTAAAAATATCACAATTTCCTCTTTGCACGCTGCCTCTACACCCCTTTCTAATTTATTTGGATCTGTACTTAAAATATCTTTAAGCTTTTTGGAAAGTTCTTTAACTAGACCGTCAATATGTATTTCCTGAGATTTTTTGGGTTTCAATATTGGTTTATTACTCATCCAATTCAATACAGCAATATATATTTTTCCTTCAAGATCCGTCGTATCTGGACTTATTACATCAACGTTATTTTCCGTCGCAGCGTCTTGTTTGTTTGTCTGTTTGACTAAATTAGGAACTTTTGCTACTTCTAAAGATTTCATTAATACTTTTATTTTAGATGTATTTGTAGTTAGGCCATTTTGATTCGGTAATTTACTAGTCCATTTGAAAACTTGATATTTAAGATGTTCCAGTTCTTCTTGACTAGATGTTTTTAGTTTAGACAATTGTATATACCTCTGTCTATCAATAATATCGTTAGCAATATCATTGGCCATATCATCTTTATATTTATTATCAATTCTGCTATCTAGTTCTAAGCTACTAATCCACATTCTAATCTTTCCTTCCATCTGATTTTTATATTCACTTTCACTTGTACCTGGCTTTCTGCCACTCATTTCCATGTCTATGTGTACAGCTGTTAATTTGGAGCCTGTTGTTTCTTTCTCATTTTTAAGATCCTCTACGGTACTTGATCGTGGCGTTGAAGTCTTGAGTGGAGGCTCTTTGAATTTATTGTATTGATCTGTTGTATCATCTCCTGGTACTGATGAGGTCATTAGATCTGGTTTGTCTCTAAAAAATGAGCTGCTTTCATTGAGAACTTTCTCCATAAAATCAGTTATCTCTCGCTCTAACCTCTGCATAAACATTTGCTTCTGAACCCACAGAGACTCCATAGACTCGTAACTTGAATATGTTGTATCATTGCCCGATTCCTTTCCTTTTACTTCACGTCTAAATGTATTAGACATGTCTAAGATTTTGTCAGTCAGCTCTGCTGCCTCGCTTTCACTTAAATTCACATTTTTTAATTCTTCATATATTGCTTCGGAAGCGCTATCGTCACAGTCTTTGTAAGTACGCTCTAAAGTATCCGTTATTGCGTCTACAAGTTCTCTTTTGTTTTTAATTGGTAATGTTTTTAAAATACTGTCGACTTTACATCGCAGTTTTTCTTTTAAGGGTCTGTCTAATATAAGAGGTTCTTGTACAGTGTCTACTAAGTTAGACAAAGTGGCATCTTTAACTTTATCAATCAAGGTTTGTGCTAAGCTTTTTATTTTGGCTTCAGGCAAATTAGTTTCATTTTTCAGTATGTCTATAATTTCTGATAAAGGTTTGTCTGTTTGTGTAGAACGTATAGCATTCCAATCTCGTGTTAAAACTTCAGTTATTTGGTCTTTTAGACGTGCCTTATCACTATCTCTAAGTTGTATTGCTGGATCTTCTAATATTCTATCTACTTCTTTCTTAACTGTCTTTAGTATGCTTTTAGGTTTCTCCCAGTTGCGTCTTTTTGAAGGACTAATGCTACTTAATATTTGATCTTCCAACATTTTACGGCTTTTCATGTCAATTTTCAAGCCGTGTTTTTGTGCTAATTCGTCAAACCAACTCGTCAGTGCTGCATTTACATCATTTTTCGTTAGTTCACCTTTTTGATCTATTATATTTTCGAGCTTTTCTGAAAGCTCCGTCACCTTCTTTCTGTAGTCTGAAGCAATGTCGTGTTGAAACTCTGGTTGAGATTTAAGCCAATCCCATATCTTTTGCGTGATTAAATCACTATCACCGTCCATATCTTTTGCTGTTTTGGATTTATTCTTCATCATGCTTATAAGCTTATTCACTAAGTTCTCTTCGGTTCCACTATCGATATATTTCCCTCGCTTTTTCTGTAATTTCTTTAACCAATTTAAAATCTCTTTTCGCATACTACTCAGTCTAATTTTATCATCTACAATGTCCTTCAACTCTTCTAATTTCGCACCTAGCATTTCAATATCTGTTTTGTAATCTAAAATATCTGCACCGAAGACCTCTGGAAAACCATGAAACCATTTTTGTACCACATCCTTCACAGTCGGTGGTTTTAATTTTTCTAAGAGTTGGTTTGCTAATAATTGTTTCGTTTTACGATCTATCCGACAGTTCTTTTTTTCTTCGACAGAGTTCAACCATTTCGTTATTTCATCATTCATTTGTGTTTCATCACCACTCTGATTTTGCAAATCGTTTAGTTTTGTTATAAGATCATTTACTAACGCATGATCTTCAGTGTTTAGTTGTCCATCAGTAGATAATTCTGGAATATCTTTCATCCAATTTAAAATAAGGCCTTTTAAATCTGATTTCATGGAAGGTTGATCGAGTGATATTGAAATCAAATTTTCAACCAATTTATCGGCTAAATCATTTATAAGTGTACCTCTAGAACCACTGACTTCAATTGGTAAGTCATAAAGCGTGTTTACTATTACACTTTTTAAGGCTTCCTTATATTGTTGGTCACTTGACGACCTACTTCCTTCAATAGTTTTAATCTTATCATTTAAATCACGCACTATTTTCTTTTTATCAACATTACGTGTAAATCGTACATTATCAAGCCATTTGGAGATTTTACCTTCGAATTTATCGTCGCTTTTAAGACTCTTCAATCGTTCCATCAAACTACACGCCAATTGATTGTCAAATCGTTCTTGGTCGTCTTTACTTTCTGGATGCCACATTGGTAAAACCTTTAAACACTT
Organism: Astraptes enotrus; assembly: GCA_018250335.1. Taxonomy (NCBI): domain Eukaryota; kingdom Metazoa; phylum Arthropoda; class Insecta; order Lepidoptera; family Hesperiidae; genus Astraptes; species Astraptes enotrus. Next base: position 2,315 of record DWNN01000015.1, on the reverse strand, counting down.
TTTGATTTCTTGTTCAGCTTTTTCCAGAAAGTTATCATCTTTTTGTAACTCTCCTAGTTTGCTAATTAACTCATTTATCATTTCTTCACGTTTTAGTTTATCCTTTGAACTGAAACTAGCGTATACCGGTAGCTCTTGGACCCAATCAAGAACTATCTCTTCTAAGGTATGCTCATCAACATTACCTATCTTATTAGAATCGTATGGGTACGTAGATTTTGAAGCCGGGACTGATTTTAATGTAACGTCCTCTGATATCAAGTCTGAGATTCTTGGTTTAGGAAAGGATCTTGAGGTGGCGCAGTCACACGGTGACGGGCGGTCGCAGAAACATGCTTTGTGATTCTTGAATGTTGTTCGGTTTTCCTGGAAACAAAGTAAATGGTCGACACATTCATGTACGCTCGTTTGCTACTTCTATATTTAAAAAAAATGTAATTCCTATAATTCCAACGTAAGTTTATCTGTTATAAATAGTCTTGTAACTTCTTTTGATTATGCTGTAATGTGCAGAAGTATGATTATGTATTTGTTTCTATATTATACATTTGTATAAATGTACTACATCTAGTCAGATACGATTCAGTGTGTCATTCATAAAGATGCCAATATGGCACCGGGATCAATCGCGCACATCCGTTTCGCTCATTCTTCGCTCGTAAGCTCTTCGTCTGGAAAATAATGATTCCATACAATACTTCAAAGAACATTTATATTGTGATGACATCAGCCTTGTCCTGTCTCGTGTGCATATCTTAGAAATATGAAATACATGTTTGTACAGACACGGAAAACTTTAACAGCTCCGTGGATGGATATGTAAATAAGAGTTGAAGTTTCTGAAGTATTTAATTGAATCAAAGCAACGAAAGTGTTATAGAGAAAAACATACGTATTATTTTTGTAATACTGTAGCTTAACGTAATTTTTGCTTCCCAAAAGTGTAAATTTACTAACCACCATCACATCCAGGTTCCTTGTGCCCAACGCTGACTGTGATGGGATGATGATGATGATGACGCATAATAGATAATTTTGTATACGTATGCGATAAATGAAATAGTCGAAGTGTGCAAATGTTGAAGCACTATACTAAATGTAAATAGGCTTATACAAATTGATTATCTACCAATTGAGTTAATGACACGAATCAAAGGTAGAAACGAAACTGATTAATGCATGTATACGATATTGTATGTTTGTCCATGTCAGGATAAAAGTAGGCTAAAATGAAATGAACCTGTTCCTCATTCTATTTCAAGTTTGAGTTTAGAATGACGCATGCCATGTTGATTTATCGTTTGACCTATTTACAGTTTTATATCTAAATTAAATAAATATTTAACATTGGGCGCGGAGTTTAAACTATCCAAGAATGTGGCATTATGATTAGGTATCATGTCATGTACCTACTTAATAAATTGTTTCTTTGCCAAATACATTCACTATCAAGTTCGCCAATTTTTCGTATTTTAGATAAATAGGCACCTGAGAAACAAGCTCAGTTTTATTAAAAGCAGATAGCTTTTTGCTATCAATCCACTTATACGTGTAATAATCACAATTGTTATGTGGTACATATAAATGAACGTTTAGGATAAATATTCCCTGTACCTATACAGGTTTTCCTTAATGGTTGCTGTATTTATTCGGCATTACGCATTCACGTTGAGGATCATAATATGGCATTAACAAGCGAGTGGTTGGATTATGGGCATTATAGTCACAATGTTAACTATTCGATATTAATTTCAAAGCGTCGTTATCAGTGAAGCGTCCGTCGGAGCGTGCTGATGGCTACCAGCCAAATCTTTCGCAACAGCTCTATATTTACTACCAAGGTTCTTTCATTGCATTTTGGGGGTTATTGACATTACCTTAGTGTTATAAAATTTGTTATTCAACAATTTACTGTAATACGAAATTCTGGAGATTTTACGGATTGTTGAAGATTTGAAGACGACTGTGTGCGACGGTTACTTGCGTGAAGTGCCAAGTTTACGCCGTCCGCCCACGATTAACGAAAATAATGCGAGGTCGGGATAATGTTGACGGAGAGTAGATATATAGGTATCAAAAGAAGCAAATTTACATGATCTACAATATGGAGTTACCATGGACAGAAATAAAGTTATTATATAATAGGGATAAGTTAAACGGCGAATTTAATACAAACTGTATCCATCGGAGTTAAGAAAGTACATAGATACAGTAAGTAGGCATATACTTAGTGTACCTATAGGTTCACTTATTTGTTTCGAAATTACATAACCTCTTTCCTTTGGGAAGTCGGTTAAAAAGTAACGCTTACTAAT
>DWNN01000014.1:0-10161 GCA_018250335.1 Astraptes enotrus | reverse complement strand
AGATGCGTTGCTACTCTTGAGGACTAAGTTGGAACGCCTCGGATTAGTATGTCTCTCTTACCATACTGTTCAAAGCGGAACAGCAGCGCTACACTACTGTGGGGTAGCAACGCATCTGTGGCCGACCTCAGTAGATGTCCATGGGCGACAATGGCCAGTTACCATCAAGTGGACTACATGCTCCTTTGCTACTTTAATCATATAAAAACCTTCAAAAATCTAAGGTACAATAAAAACCCTAGGTCCATGCCTGGAGTTCGAACCTTGGACAACTATTGAAAAGCCGAATTTAAAACCACTAAACTATCCTGCTATCCACTAAACTATCACTGCTATACACACGTATTAACATATTAGTCAGTTCCCGTAGTTTGTCAGTTCGTTGAACTCGTCGATTATTTTTATTCCACAAACATAGTGTCGCCGGTCACGACAGAATGAAATAAAACATCAGGAAATCTTGTATTGAGAACAGAAGGCATACGATTTACGTTTTACGTTTTTGCGTAAAAATATACGAATAATCTTTACACACAGGGGAAATGAGGGCAAAACGGCACACTTGACTGAAACTAGTAATATTTTAAAAAGAATTGCCAGACTGCTTAAAAATATAACCTATGACACTGCCGAAATTGAGAGGAATCCAACGACACCTCATGTGTTAAAATCCGTCAAGCCGTTTGGGCTGTACGACGGGCAAAGGAAAGAGACATACATACATACGCTCGAAAAACATTACCCTGCGCATTTGAGTAACAAAACAAAAAACCAAACCTTTATTCATCATGTCGCGCTCTCACGCTTGACACTTGCCACAAATTCTAAACCTTTACAAACATTTGGCGTGATCAAAACCTATGCTACAATAGCTTAAAAACCTACACAAGCCAAGTCAAACGCTCTATCCACACATTTGAATTTGTGTTTGACCAAAAGCGAGAGATTATAATATTAGAAAAAAAATATAAGAGAAAGACGATCATTTACACACATTCTCAAATTGCAGGACGGTGATCACTAATTACGGATTTCAGAAAAAGTTGTCAAATTCAAGTACATTGTTACAGAAACACTTGACACTGATAAACGTCGAACCTTTATCTAGATCCGAACTCGGCGAAATAATACAGACGATGTATCCGCCGCTGGCGTCTATATGCTCTAGGATGATTGAGGTCTTCATGATGTTCTCTGTGGGTAGTCATGACACCTCTCTCCAAAATACTGATTCAACTTCAGAAAACGAATCAAACGTAGGTATAATAAGAGGTGCTAGGCACATTTCCACTAGAGATCTTATGAAGTGGTGTGCTAGATCAGTTGTAGGATATGAAGTGTCGAGACCTGAGTCAGCCTTAAAGGTTTTACAAGACGCACTAGACATATTCACTTGCTCGGTGTCGTCACCGGAACACAGATTGGAGTTGGCCAAAAAAGTAGGCACTTGCCTCGGAATCGTTGAAACGAAATCAGAGTTCTATTGCAAACATTACAAGCCGAATGTTTCCCTTCATCCAACCGCTTTAGAAGTTGGTAGAGCGAAAGTACCTCGTGTAGAAAAGGGAATAGACAACATTGATTTTGATAACAAGCAAGTAGTATTCTCTTTCACTCGTCAATCTGCCTGCTTGCTCGAAAGGATAGCGTGCTGCGTAGCATCAAACGAACCGGTGTTACTTGTAGGGGAAACAGGAACTGGAAAAACTTCATCTGTGCAATATTTAGCGAAACAAACCGGACATAAACTTGTAGTTATCAACATGAATCAACAATCCGACTCAGCGGATCTTTTAGGTGGATACAAACCAGTTGACTTGAAATACGTCATTCGTCCTATTAAAGCAGAATTCTTGGAACTATTTCAAAGGTTTTACAATGTCGATAAAAATAAAAAGTTTCTTAGTCACATAGAGACATGCTACGAAACGGAGAATTGGACAGCTCTCTTAGCACTGATGAAACAAAGTCATAAGGCTGCGGTCAGTCGAATAACGTCTGACAAGAAAGACAATAGAATGAAAGCGTGGTTGTCATTAGGACACAAATTAATGAAGCTAGAACAACAAGTCAAAGCCGCATCAAGACTTACGTTTGCGTTTATCGAAGGATCTCTAGTCAAAGCGATGCAAGAAGGTCATTGGGTGTTACTAGACGAAATAAATCTTGCATCTGCTGAGATTTTGGAGTGCCTAGCTGGTTTGTTAGAAGATAAAAATGAAACTATAGATCTTATAGAAAAAGGAGACAAAGTTCCTATTAAAAGACATCCAGATTTCACTCTGTTTGCATGCATGAATCCAGCCACGGATGTTGGAAAGAAAGATTTGCCAGTGGGCTTAAGGAATCGTTTTACAGAGTTTTTCATTGATGAGTTAACTGAACGAAATGATTTAATGCTGCTTATTGGAGATTACTTGTATCACATGAACCTTAGCGGAGCAACATTAGAATCGATTTATATGTTCTACGCCGGAATAAAGAAGGAAGCAAAATTGAACTTGGTAGATGGGTCTGGTAAGAAATGACTTATATTTACAATAATTGGACACAACGTTTAAATTTACGAATTAAAAACATTAATTAATATGTTAGCTTCCTGTTTTATGTTGTTGAAAATTTTGAGTCATTATTTTCTTCCAGGCAATGCACCTCATTATTCATTGAGAACACTTTGCAGAGCTTTAACAGCTGCAGCTAAAGCTAAATGTGGTACTGTCCTGAGATCTTTGTATGAAGCATTTTGTCTTTCATTCCTCACACAGCTGGATAGATCTTCACATCCTAAGGTTGAAGCTATGATTGCTAAGTAAGGTTTTTGTATATATAAATACTTTGATTTACCTGTACCTTTATTATTTTTATTTTATTCGTAATGTTTTTTTCAGAGCCGTGATTGGAAAGAAAAATGTTAAATCGGTGCTCAATCAGGTAATTCCAGAGCCACAACACCCTGATCATAATTATTTACTCTTCGAAGGTCATTGGATTCCACAAGGAAAGCTAGAAATTAACATTCCCGAAGGTTATATTTTGACGCCTACAGTAAGGAAAAATCTTCGGGATATCGCGAGAATTATTTCTCTAGGACGACTTCCAGTATTATTGCAGGGTGATACATCTGTAGGGAAAACGTCTTTGATTACTTACATTGCAAAAGCGTCAGGAAACTATTGCGTTAGAATCAATAACCATGAACATACAGATTTACAGGAGTACATAGGCTCTTATGCTACTGATTCTAGCGGTAGTTTAGTTTTTAAAGAAGGAGTCTTAGTTGAGGCAATGAGAAAAGGTTACTGGATTATTCTAGACGAATTAAATTTAGCGCCCAGTGATGTTTTAGAAGCGCTGAATCGTGTTTTAGATGACAATAGAGAGTTATTCATACCAGAGACTCAACAAGTTGTAAAGGCCGATCCCAATTTCATGTTATTCGCAACCCAAAACCCGCCTGGGCTGTATGGTGGACGGAAAATGCTTTCAAGAGCGTTTAGAAACAGATTTGTCGAATTGCATTTTGACGAGATACCTAGGAAGGAGTTGGAGACTATTCTTCACTTAAGATGCCATGTTCCACCTACATATAGTAAAAAGATGATCGAAGTTATGGCAGAGTTACAAGTTAGACGACGAGGGTCGGCGGCTATTCAAGGCAAAGATGGATTTATTACATTAAGAGACCTGTTTAGATGGGGTCAGAGATACAAACAAGCTTCCAAGGAAATGTTAACAGAAGACAAATTCTATGACTGGGATCAACATATTGCCGATGAAGGTTATCTTATACTAGCTGGAAAAGTACGTCAGGTTGACGAAAGAAACATAATTGAGGAAGTCTTAGAGAAGCATATAAAAAGAAAAGTAAACCCAAATAACTTGTTCAGTTATGGTCAACACACATCGCCTGTAACGAAAGGTATTCTAGAGATGCTACTTAATAATAAACTCGAAGAGTTCTCTCATGTCGTTTGGACTTTTAATATGAGAAGGCTGGCGGTTTTAATAGCTAAAGCATTTATTTTCAACGAACCAGTTTTATTGGTGGGCGAAACTGGTTGTGGCAAAACAACAATCTGTCAAGTCCTTGCAGCATTAAGTGGACGCCAACTTCTGTCCGTGAATTGTCACATGCATACAGAGAGTTCTGATTTCTTAGGAGGCCTAAGACCAGTACGACAATATAAGAATGATGGGAGACTATTTGAGTGGGTAGATGGACCCTTAATAAACTCCATGGAAACTGGACATATGTTTCTAGCTGATGAAATATCCTTGGCGGACGACAGCGTTTTAGAAAGACTTAACTCTCTATTGGAACCTGAAAGACAACTAGTACTATCTGAGAGAGGCATGGACGACGGATCAGATATTGTAGTCATTACGGCAGCAGAAAATTTCCACTTCATAGGCACAATGAATCCTGGTGGAGATTTCGGTAAGAAGGAACTTTCGCCAGCTCTTCGAAACCGGTTCACAGAAATCTGGTGTGACAGTGTTACATCTAGAGATGATCTACTAAAAGTTCTCGAAAAGAGTGTTGGTCAAGGTATCGCACTAGGAAACCAAGAAGATGGTAGCTCGGGTATTGGGAACTCAATACTGGATTTTACTGGCTGGTTGAAGAATTCAGAAGTGACAAATAAGTTTCCATTCAGTATTCGAGATTTGCTGTCGTGGGTGCAATTTATTAATGTGACTGTTGCCAAAAGCTTATTAGACACACCCGAAGCATACGTACATGGCGCTTGTATGACCTTCTTAGATTGCTTTGGCACTGCTCTCACAGGCCACATTGATCCAGGTGCTTTAATAACATTACGCAAATCGGCGATTTCATTTTTGCTCAATCAGATTAAGAATATTGGAAGCGAATACACGGAGAGCTTAATACAGTTGCTCGATAATAAACAGTTGACATTTACCACTGAAGCTGATGACAGGAAATTTGGAATGAAACCATTTTTCATCGAAGTTGGACCACACGCAAGTGAAAACGAAGCACAAAATTTTACGTTCTCTGCACCTACAACAGGTTCGAATACTTTAAGACTATTGCGAGGAATGCAACTAAATAAGGCGATACTTCTTGAAGGAAATCCTGGTGTAGGAAAGACAAGCCTCGTGACTGCTTTAGCGAAGTCTTCAGGACACAAAGTAGTACGCATCAATTTGAGCGATCAAACTGTAAGTACCTCAACGCTTTTAAAAAATTTGACTTTTCGATACTTCTATATTTATTTGTATATTTAATCCGTTTATTATTTCAGGATATCACTGATCTTTTTGGAACTGATCTGCCTTCTGAAGATGGTTCATTTACATTTAAAGAGGGAGCGTTTCTTAATGCTCTTCAAAATGGGGATTGGATTCTTCTTGATGAACTTAATTTGGCTCCTCAGCCAGTCTTAGAAGGTCTCAACGCTTGTTTAGATCACAGAGGGGAAATATTTATCCCTGAATTAGGTAAAACGTTCAAAGTCAAACAACAGACCAAATTATTCGCCTGTCAGAATCCTTTGAAGCAAGGTGGAGCTCGTAGAGGCTTGCCGGTATCATTCTTAAATAGGTTCACCCAAGTTTATATTGACACATTAACTAAAGAAGATCTCACCTATATCGTCGAGGCTCAATATAATGAACTGCCAAAAGACATTCTACATAGAATTGTCAAATTCAATTGTAAAGTCGCTCATGAGATTATGGAGATTCAATCTTGGGGACATAGAGGAGGGCCTTGGGAGATGAATTTACGAGATATCCAAAGATGGTGCGAAGCTTTAATAAAAGATCAAACTGAAGGCAAAACTTTAGCACCCGGAAAATTTGTTGACATGCTTTATGTTAATCGTATGAGAACTAATGATGATAAAGATAAAATGGCCAAAACATATGAAGAGATATTTTGTCCAGAGTATCCAAGAAGTCGTAGCAATCCCCAGTTTAATATAAATGATAGTAAATTAATTATTGGTGATGTATCACTGGATAGAAATATTGAAAAGGGTTTCAAAAATAGACGGGCATTACAAACTAACACCTTGTTACTGCGGAGCCAGCTACCAACTTTAAAAGCATTAGCGCAAAATATTAAAATGAATTGGCTTTCAATATTAGTTGGACCGACAGCTACAGGCAAAAGTGCCATGGTACAGATATTAGCAGACTTAACAGGCAATGATCTTCATGTCGTACCTGTTACATCTGCTATGGATGTATCTGACCTTCTAGGTGGATTTGAACAAGTCGATTATAACAGAAATCTAGAAAATCTACATGACGAAATTGAAACTATAACTACACAGGTCATTCGCAACGTATGGCTTTCATCAGGGAATGATCAAAGAAAATCAAACAATCTTCTTACTAATCTACAAGCATATAAAAGGCTGCAAACTACCTTTCTAGATAATACATTTTCGACAGAAGAGATTAAAAAATTTGAAGAAAAAATTAAATTCCTTATAAAACATTGTGATACTTTAATGGAGTACAAAAATCTTGTATCAGGCGATATTACTATATCGATCCAAAGAATAAAAAACAATTTGTTAAAATTACAAACTAAAGTTAACAAAGCTTCTTCCATAAATGTCGGTGGAAAGTTCGAATGGATAGATTCGTTGCTTGTGAAGACAATGATCGAGGGATCGTGGCTACTATTAGACAATGTCAATTTGACATCTGCAGCAGTTTTAGATAGACTTAACGGTTTGTTAGAACCAAATGGAGTCTTAAGTATACCAGAACGGGGAGAAATAAGCGAAATCAAACCACAGCCAAATTTCAGAGTATTCTTTACAATGGACCCGAAATATGGAGAAATTTCTAGGGCTATGAGGAATAGAGGCGTGGAAATATTTTTAGTGAGACCAGATTATTATGATTTAGCGCTGTCAGAAACTATTGCGTACATGGATTTAGTCGCGTTATTATCATCATCTGGCCTGTCTAGTCAATATCATGACATTTGTATACGATGTCATGAAACAATGACAGATTTTGTGCAAGGTTCGTATTACATTAGCTTATTTCTTAAAACATAAATAATCCAAAAGGATATTGTAAATTCCACGTAGGTGTGAATTCAAATTTAAAGCAAACATTTGTTCAGTCATTTATTAAATCCAAAAAGTTGCACATGGCATTAGAGAAATATAATTATTACCACCAGCAATTTATTATATAACATTGTATTTAATGTTTATTTCAGTACTCAACACTATATACATAGATCTATTTTGTTCACAGGTTTCGATAGACCAACTATTTCACATTTACTACAAGCTTCACATCTTACATGGCAACAATTAGTTCGTGGGATTTCTATTAAAACTGCTTTACTAAATAGCTTCTCAGACGTTTATATAAAACCCAGGAGCGGTGGAGATTTCGCTTCTACAGTAAATACATCGTTGGCTGAAATCAAGAATTCTATGCTGAAAGCTCTAGAAACTGAATTGGAGTCCGAAGACTTCTCAGAAATAGACTTTGAAGAAGATTGTCACACGTTAACAATTAAGGGTTTGTGCAAAGACTCTTATTATGAAATTGGAAAGCAAGTTGCTTGTCCTGTGGTTCAACAATCAAAGATTTTGGACAACTCTCATCAAGTCCTTTTTAGTTTATTAACATCTTACCAAAGATGCCCTGCAAGTTGCTTAGAAATGGTTTTTCGTGTCTTAGAGGAAAGCCTCAAAACAGATATGAATGATAAAATAACTGCTTTAGTTCGAGAGTTAAATGTATGCGCATACAGACATCTACAGACAAAAAATTCAAAACTGTATGTAAGATTTTGCCCGGAATCGTGTGAAATGAATGAAGGTGATATAGCCAAATCAAATACTGATTTCGCTCTGTTATATAACGAGTTTCATAAAGCATTAGCAAAAACATACGAACGTGACAGCAAGTTTTCGACTATTGATTACTCTAATGCAGTGGCATCTGGTAGTCTAGTTGATGACTTTGTGGAATATCCCATACTTAAAAGTTGTAAACAATATCTTCGAGTTATCGACAATTACATAGAAACAGCTATCGAAAAAGCCAATTTACTTGATGATGTTTCGACATGTCAAGTAATTCAACTATTGAATTGGAGGGAAAGATTTTTCAAAGCATGTTGCAGTCAAATATTCACCACGATTAAAAACAAAAGGGCCCCAATTTTGAAAGAGGAAATTATACCCTTATTGAACGTTCACAGTAAATGGCTTCAAAAACATTTACTCGGAAAGTTATTCCAGTTATCAGATAACGGTAAACTGAAGGATAAATTCCTACACGATTTGAAAAAAATGAATTTACGGAATGATGATGACAATTCAGAAATTGCAAAATTGAGTAAGAAAGTACGTAAATCTTACGGAGAACCAAAATTGTATGGGAATGGCGATGAATATGAATTGAATGTAAGAAGATGTAAAGTATACGATAATACAAGTCTAGATATGAGTCAACCTCTTGAAAAGCAACTATGCAAAATGTCAAGTAATATAACGGTATCAGATGTATCATTGGCTTTAGACGTTTCTGATTCTGATATTTTAGAAATCGTTGAAAATAAGGTTGTAAGTCTAGCAGACCAAGTCAAAAACAACCCTAAAGTTATGTCTAATACTAGACTATTACCTATCAACTTATACATAATACAAAGAGTATTAAATATTTTGCGCCCTGAACTCCTCAAGTTTATACAAACGTTATGTTCAGGTTCATTACAATTCGAAATCGATACCCAGCTTACATATGTTTTGACTAATGTAGTAAATATAAGCAAAGCGATAAAAGGATTTCCACCAGCGTTACTCAATCTTTTGCAAGTCATACAAAAGCTTATGGAACTTGATACAGATATAATTAATAGAAGGTAAGAATTTGCAACTTTTATCACAATATTAATCTAAATAATGTGTTCATTTGGCATTGTTATCGCCATAATGTGATAGTCAAACTTTTCAGTACGTATTATACGACTTAATCGTATCGTACTTTAAGGTCTGAGTTCAAAATATTTTGGACAATATTGTGAAAATACTTACGCCACAGATATTTCTCCTTTCTAAGTTTTTAATTTGTTTAAAGTTTACCAATTTGCACTGTAGCTTACGTGTTGGGTTGGACCATGCCTTTGATTTTTATTATTCAGAAGCTTGTGGCTAGTTGTAAAATAGAAATTCATTTAAGATGATGTACTGTTTAACTTTTTATATGCTTATGAATCATATTGTGGGTAGATAGATTTACTTAGCATAGACTGATAATATTCTAAAATGGAACATTTTTCTCCTAGGACTTCTTCGGTGCCGGCTAAGTTTTGGGATGAATTCTACAAAATTCTCACAAATTCGCCGGTGGTGTATCCCGTGCCGTTTTTAACTATTAATAATGCACTGAACTCTGAAGATATAAGCGAGTCAGTGCCTGACAATAGCACACGATTGTCAACTAACTTACCCCTTATGCCTTACTATGTACAGAAACTGATCATGTTCGCGCAAGATGGTAAGTTTTATGTTTAGATTTAGTTGCAAAAGTACAAAAATATAATATATTTTTTTATATATTTTGAAAATAGCAAAGGGTTAATTCTGAACAACCGACATTTTAAATGCAAATGTAATTTCTTGAAGAAATACCATAGGAATTCCAAATTCATTGCTTCCTAGCATATTAACTATTTATAGGAAGCCGTTTCAAATTACCAGCTTAGAATAACAATAATAGATACTTCAAATAGATACTCCAGCCGGGAATCGAACTTAGGACAGCCGATAAGCAACGCGCAGTGTTGTCAAACGAACAAGTTTCCAATTGAACAATCTACAGTTGTAGTAAGGACGGGGTTATTTTGTAAAGCGGAGCGGATAAACCATAATCTACTGGATATAAACTTACTAAACTTACAATTTTGAATAAAAAAAATAGTTATCCGTTTTTTGTATACCAAAATATACCAGTTATATACCAATATATAAAAGTGATGAATTTTGATTTCTGTCCTGGGTCTGAGAGTATGTGTATTCGTCTTCGTGTGTGTCCATGAGAACCACAACACAGAGAATTCTACTGTAGAGTTGTGAGTGTAGAAATCGTCTATTAAACTTAGTACAATTCCGGAATATTTCCAAAAAAAAATATTGTAAAATGACCACA
>DWNN01000013.1:0-10303 GCA_018250335.1 Astraptes enotrus | reverse complement strand
TTCATGCCTCCTGCGTTCTTGTTCAATGGACAAGTCTGGTCATGGCATGAGGGTGGGATCGTCGGCCCTGATGGTTTGGACTCGTATGTCTTCTTCTGGTCATATTCCATGCGCATCTTCATCTCCTTGGATGGCGATGCATCGTAGATGCTGCGTGGTGATGGTGATGAAGTATTGCTTCGGAGATGAGAGGAGGGGTAGAAGGTTCCCGTCGCTTTTACTACTGGAATAAAGATATGTTAAGTATTAATGGAACTTATAGGATTCCATATGTGTTCAAAATAAAACAAGTGTCTCGATTTCTAAATAAATTCAAGTTAACATAACAATTTTATTATTTTTCTGTATTGAGCATGTTACACCATTATTTTTATCTCTTCATCTTCTAGTTCATGAACTGCTGATCGTCTGAACCAACTTAAACTCAGCATATGCTATTTGACTTATGATAAACTAGAAATATATGTTGCAAATAGGAAACCTCTATATCAAGGAATGACACTCACCCGAAACATTATCCTGTTCTCTTTCGAACTCACTCTTGATTGAGAAGTTAGTTGGTGTGTATTCACTGGGTTCTTTCACAGACCCGATACTGTCCACTGAAGCTCGCTCCTTTATTGAATAATCTTTGGCCTCTTCGAATTGTTTTTCTTGTTCCACCTCGCTTTTGATAACGGGAGTTCCTCTACCATGCTTGTGCGTTGCTACTGCTGAGTACTGAGTCAAAATCGCTGGGCAGTTATTCCCCTGAGCGCAATGGAAATGGGACCTTAATTGGTTCTTGAAACAACTCTTTCCTCCACACTGGTCGTAGGAGGCGAAGTAATCAAAGCCTTCTAGAAGAGGGCAGATGGAATGTGATTCCCTCATGTGGGTTTCCATGATGTGGTGGGTCTCGCCAGTGAAGCTGCAGTTGAAGCAGTGCAGGTGGAGTCTAGTCATCCTCAGCTGGCAGTGAGGGTAGTATTGGCCGCAGGCGTCTGCTGTCGTGAATACTTCGAAGTGTTGGAATTTGATTCGCTGGAAATTAAAATAGATCATTGATACTTAATTTTGGATTTTCATTATAATTTAGATGTAAGATGCGCAAGGGACTCGCAAATTTTCAAGAGTGTGTAAAGTCTATAACATAAATTTAGTCAACGTTTTATCTATGATTTAAATACTAATTTTCATAAGAGACCCTGCAATACGACAGTAAAGGTTTGATAATGACAATTCAAATTATATTTAATTAATTAGTTTTTCTTTTTAAATGGATTTAGTATATTGCAATTCTCAAGTAGCTTTTCAATAGTAAAACTAGATTTTCGGCATAAATATTATAGTAATAATCTAAAGTACCAGCTATTTGACATTACGAGCCAAAGACTTTATTGTTATTTCAAAATCGTAACTACTCTATCTTAAAGAATATGTTTTGATAAACACAGATCATTAACATTTAAACTGCACAAATCAGATCACAAAAGTGAACGGCGATTTAACAGCGTTAGAATTAATGGCTAACACACTTACCGGAAATTCCTCCACAGTAGCAATGACCGGTGATTGTATAACAGGCGGCATTTGATTGCTTTTCGGCAGTTTGAATGACGTAAATATAGCCTGAGGGGTCACCTAGAATAAAATTAAAGGTTGTATAAGATTATACATACTCTTGCAAATAATTACAATAAGGAGCATTTTGCAAGCCTTCAATAGGTACTGAGGAATTCGAAACTATTCGATAAATTAGTCGCACTCACGACGGTCACAATTTAGATGACTGACCGTTTATGTCACATTATGAATGGTCTTATGACTAAGACCATAATCATAATGGTCTCAGTTGTTTAAGTTGGACTCATTGTTAATTCTTGACAAAGGGCTGACTTTAAAATATCAAACTGTTAGTGAACTATAATAATTTACTAGAAATTCTATTACATCACACAAAAGTAGCGCACCCTTAATTGATGAAGAAAACTTTTATCCACTAGTAACTTTATATCCATCTAGTAACTCACGTTATCTGTCCATACTTCGACCACCCTGTTCTTTGGCGGTCTTCCCCTCTTCCTGCTGAACATTTCATCCAACGAACTGGAAGGATTGACTTGCTGCGGTACAATCCCAGGGCTTGGTCCAAGATTCAACTGAGCTTGTAAGTTTGGTGTCAACTGCGAGGACAAACTTGGCGTCATTTGCGCTAACTGGGCCAAGTTGTGTGGCAGGTTCGGCATATTGGATACTTGGCCAAGTTGAGCCGCCATGTTGGGATGGAGCTGAGCTGAAAGTTGGGGGTTGAAGTTTGGAGCGAATCTCGCCGCTAAGTTCGGGGACATAGGGCTCAGGATTGCGTGCTGGCGGTGATGCTCGAGGCGTCTGAACGGGTGTTCTTCTGACGATAAGATGACCGCACCACAATTTTCCTGTTTTGAAAAACCGAAAATAATGTTAATTCAGATCACTTCTAAATGAATATTAAAAAAAAATGATAGAATGCCATATTTGGGACATATACCAATTTTTGTATATTAATAACAGAATTAAACGTTGCCGTTTTCTGGTTTGAAGGTGGTGGTGATTCCTACCTATACGTGCCTTTGAACTCAGTCGTGAGTGGAGCCAATGCATTTATAGCCGATCTTAAGCAGGGCTCTAAATATTCTAACGAGCATGCAGTCCATCTGATGACAACAACGCTTAACTGTGTTATTTAAGCAAAAATAGGTGTGGCTGTGGTGTCGCTGAAGTTGAATAAAAAACATATAACATAAAGTATGGCGTGAGCTCTTGGGATCAGGAGAATAAATCCAAGCATCTTACCCAGGTGCAGTGATAGTGTGTGATATCCCGAATGTGCTGACAAGCGGAGTTGCTGCAGGGGTTGTGTCTGGTGTACGTCACGAAGTACGCGTCGGTCACCTGGTTCTGCTGCTCGTGCTCCATCACATGTTTCACCATCGTGTTGTGGCAGCTGTTGGGGAATATAAATACTTTATATGTATATATTTCCGAGGACTATCTAGAACGTTATGAAGTTAGCTTCAGAAAGGTGCAATATAATTTTATTATGCTCTCTTTCAAAATTATCTTTGTATGTGTTCTTTGTGACGACCCGCGTGGCGTAGCAGTTACTGTACCGGTCTGATATTCAGAGGGTGCCAGTTTCGATCCCCAGTGAGACAGTCAGCATTAAGATTTAAGTTTAAATTTGATTGCTTCTTACCTATGAGCCATTTTGCAGCCTTCAGCTAAACAATGGTAGTGTTTGTTCAATGCACTACATTTAGTGCATTTATCCTCAGCTTCTTTGCATCCGTTGAATGTCTCTATGTACTTCCGCGATGCCTCCTCAACTAATGCAGGGTTCTGAAATAAAAATACAATATATCAATCATAATTAATATATTTAAAGTCAGTATGTGCTCGTAAACTCATTCAAAGTTTTGCTTGGCTGGGAACCCGGGATATTTGGTAGATAGTGGAATGATTATGGGGGTTTTGAAAGATTTTATACCCAAAGAAGGTAGAACTTCTTGAAATTCGACTCCTTATCTCCTTGTCTGCGTATTAAGGCAATACGTTCTTTGATGAGACATTCCATCTCCGAGAATAGTAATCTATTTGTGATGATTTTAAGTAAGACTGCTTTATATTCAGTTTTACTATCCATTCATCCATTTATGATATCTAAATCTAAATCTGTTACTTACAAATGGATGAGAGAAGTCAGTGTCAAACATTGAGCTAGACATGTCATCGTCTCCGTGGAGGTTGCTTCCTGGAGAGTAGAGGGTCAAGTCCGCACCTTGCTGCATGAGAGCGCTTTGGATCACTGATGTTGGGAGTCTGTAAAGAGGCATAATCATCAATTATCATCATCATAATAATTATTATCATAATCATCATCACCAATTAATAGGTGATCTACTTTTATTACTTAACAATACTAATCCTTTCCACCGTGAGATTATTTCTACAGATATCTTCATATACATTTGAAGATATAACATATGAACTCTTAAGTGTACATTTTTTCATTGTTGCCTTAATCGTAAAATCATTAAATGGTAAATTAATAAGTTTAACACTTATATTGTAAACTAAAATCCAAGAGCAACCAGTACAGTTATCAATTATTTCATCGTAGGACTTAGTAACATATAAACTCTTAACAAATTCCTCATCGATTAAAATTCGTTGTTAGTTACCCAAAGCTCATTTCTTGTTCCTTCCTTTCATGCTTCCTCTTATGGGTGAAGATTTGACTGCTGGAGTGCAGGACATAGTTGCAGTGAGGTCTGATGCAGTGGATGTGGTTGCAGGTCCTACTGAATCTGCAGTCGCGATAAGGGCACGCTTCGTTCTTCATGTACTTCTTGAAGCCGTCCTTGGACAAAGCTTCGTCTTTTATGTGATAAGTCTTATGTTTTTCTGAGGAAAGAATAGATTTTTGGTTAGACGAATTTCAGAACGCTTTTGAGATATTTTAAAGCTACCGTTTAAGTTATAGAGGTATTTTAAATATAGGCTAAGATTTTAGGATTGCAATCTATTAAAAGTTTTACAATTGCAGGAGCTACTTTATTTTCTTGAAATTTTAGATATTTATTGATTATGTTTTGATGAAGTTTCTTCCAAATGTCTATTTTTAAAAAGCTTTTTTTGAACCCAGACCTCTAGAATAAGAAGCAATTCATACCTTAGGATTACCATTGCTCATAAGAACTTTGGGATTAATTATTCATACTGATTACAAACTTACCCATATCAGCCTTATTTTTGAACGTGTAAGTGCAGCCCGGTCTCCTGCAATGGAAATGCGTGGTCCTCTGCCCAGCGAAGACGCAGTGTGGCGCTGCGCAGCTCTCTGTGGCTCGGAATCTTTGGAAGCCTTCCTGTAGTATCGCTGAGTCCTTACGATGGTAGTTTGCGTGCATTTGCACATCTGAAGTGGATATGTATACCTGGAATAGCATGAAAAATTGGTCAAACTTAGGGTAAATGGGCCATCAACTTCTAAACAAGTTGGTTCAAAGTTGGTTCCAAATATCTGTAAAGGAGAACGATTACTTAGTGTCAGAGCTCATCTGCCTCTTAAACCGCTATAGAATGATAATGAGGACAAGATCTAGCTACCCGCTAGCGTACTGTATACATTAGCAAAATATACCTTATCACAGCCATCTTGGATGCAGTGGTAGTGAGTTTGACTCCTATTGTGGGGACATTCGGTAAACCTTTCCGAGCAGTCGTCCAAAGGTGAGTATCTCATGAACCCATGAGCTAGAGACTCATCCCGTTTCTTATGCCACTGCAAAAAAACAAGAATCAAATTAGTATATACAGTTCACTAGTAACAGCAGTAAATGCTTATCTTCGAATAATTCTTCGAAGCGAGGCTTTTTTGCCTCATAGCAACAAATTTATGTTTCAGACGGTGAGGTATGGTGAGAAATGGTCTTTGACTCAAGGGTATAAATAAATCTTCGATTAGAACTTAAATGCTCGTTTGAAATTAGTTACTGTTAGTTCACTTCTTTTATTACAAAAAAACTTTACGTTTGCTGCAACGTTAAGAGATACATAATATATTTTCCTTTTGTATTATAACATTATTTCTTGAAACTTGATTTACGTAAGAGGAAAACGGTAATGCCAAATGACATAAAATATCAAACCAAATCTGTAGTTGTAGTTACCTTAAAATGTCTGATCATCTCCTCTTTCTTGCAGAAGACCCTGGCAGTGCAGTCCATGCAATGAAAGTGTTCCCGGTAGCCCAGATCTTTGCAGTACGATGACCCACATTCTAGAGTTGAACTATACCTGAGACGAGATTTTTTTTGTTATTATCTTAAATAGGTAAATTTTTATTTGAGGTATTCAGGCATTGACTTTAGGGAAAATAACGCAACTGTGTTTGCCTTTACATAGGATTTCTGTTTCGTTTGGAGTTACAAATGTCCATGAGCGGTAGTTATCAGATGGAATGTAACGTATTTGCTACTTCTATTTAAAAAAAGTAAAACGGATCTAACACTGGCGTGTAATTATCTACAAAATCCAAAGTTAAATCAGTGTCGTGTTTTTTATTACAACTTCTGTTAACAAACACAAACGATTGTATCAAAGATAACCGCAAGGCAACGCCTAATGCCATTAGCTTTTTAGTAAATGTCGTAATTGCTTAATGATAAATGTTATATACCTTTTGACGTATCTAGAGTAATCGACGGTCGTCTGCATGGAGTTCTTGCGAGCCTGGTCCAGATGATTCAATGCTGACAGCAGACCTTTACAAAAAACCAGAATACGTTGATACACAAAAAACTTACATTATGCTAATACCCAACGAAACAACAATAACTAACGATACGTTCAACCATTCCTTTTCCTTCAATCTTATTCTTTTGTTTGGAACAGCCAAATCACCGCCATGCATCATATTCAAAACGAACAATGTACTGTTTTCATCGTGTAGGAAATATTTAATAACCCCCAAGTCACTACAGACGTAACCGGCGCGTTTACGTTTCCGCCTCGATTGCTGGACGTTTTTAGTTCAAAAAGAACTTAAACGTCACGGTGCTTGTGAAACCGGCCCCTCCCCGTATCAAGTTTTGGTGTATCAAATAAATTATTATGGTAATTAATCAATGTTTTCTCCTAGTCACTCTGGAGCGCTCGCCATTGTGAGTGATCGTTGACTCTACTACGTCTACGTACATTACATCACAAAAGTGTTTTTGTAAATCAACTCTTTTAACATGCCGGTAGATTTTATCAGTTAATAAAAACTGTTCTGGTACCTATTGACGCAAAATTACTATTGCTCTAGATTTGTTTTAAATATTAAGCATTATAGACATAGTAACAACTTTCAACGGAAATTGTATTCGTCGTGGTCTTGAGAGGCACAAAAATTTAAGGCAAGACACTTCTGCACGCGTCGCTACACGGTCCACACAGTCACAAATCGTGTATGTCGTATCGTATTGTATTGAAAATTCGGATTATTTGTGTAGGTACCGCTCCGAACTCGTATTTAGACACACTCTATGTCGAAATCCCACCTCTGCCTTTTTTACAGAAACGTTTTTGAAAGACCGAATTAATACCTATACTTATGTAGATTAGCGTTCACAACACAATGGAGGTTAACATACTGCTTTATAATTTGGTGTTACATAAGTCGTGCATGAATACTCGTGATTGTAATAATAGGTGAGGTTTTAGTGAGAGCAGGTTATTATTAATGAAGGAGAGAGATCAGTTGGTATTCGATAGTTGCTTGTTTCTAGCCAGCGTTAATGGCTCACGATTTTGTAAGAGATTGTGCGAAAACGATATAGAAAAGTGTGTGTCGATACGATGCTGGTCAAATTTATGGTTCTTAATTCGAAGAGATTGGAGATAGGAGATAATGAAATGATAGTGATTGACGAATTGTGAAACTGGATCGCGGGATCTACTATATTATCTGCCAATTACGAGCCATCTAATTTATTACACTAGATACACCTCGTTTCTACTGGTTTGTTACGCATTTCTATCATTCAAATGTTACGTCATCTACATGTTTTGAAATAATTTCATTCATATGCCGAGTAGTATTTTGGATGGATTAACTATATGAATTAGAAGTTCTTTTTCTGGAGAAATTTATCTGGACAGATAGAGATCTATACAGATACTCTTTTTCTCTTTTTACCCATAAAAGCCTGGTATTCGATATTTTCTTATATCTACAGGTACTTTTAACATCAACTGTTTCAGTAGAACAAATTACAGTTACTAGACAAATAAAAATACGTTTTTAAAAACTCAAGCATACATAGATTACATGTGTTGTTATGTAAGTATTCAACTTTATTTGAAGTTGAAATTTTACATGTTGGTATGATGGACCAAATTTGTTTTTTGTAATCTAAAATGTAATCTTAAGTAACAGTGAGAACTATAACTTCCACACCTCCAACAAATTGCCCGTCGGAGCGTTAGACGGACGTCTAATTTTCTCAAACGTAAATTTACATTTTCTGATTTGACGGAACGTTTGTGAGATCCAAAATGAGTCGATGGAGAAAACAAAAAAGACAATGGATGTGCGCCGGAGACCGCATCAGATAATGTTGGTTCGACATAATAAACATTTATAATACGAAGGTGGTTTTTTAGGAAATTTCGTAAGATATTGTGCCGGCTCATTCAACCGAAACAATGGGGTCCTCATAATGTTCAACATAATGGGTTTTTGAATTCACTCAATGGAACCACGCGTCGCGATCGACGAAAGTTCCTTCGAGTTATGATTCACAGAAATCGGGGTGTGTTACCTACTTCCTTCTCCGAACTGCTTATTCTTTCTACGGCTACCGGTTCGGCTACTGTACATTTTATTCAAATATTACAACACAATGCTTCAATCAATATCCGATTGGACAAATGGTCGCGGTTGACCCGCTTGAACCTCGATGTTTTTTGACTCCAACATTCGTCTTTTATAGATTGGACCGTTTACGCTCAATTGCCCAATGGCTTAATTGCGAATACGGCAGATGCGATTGACTCTAAGATAACCTGCTTGACGGATAAGCTACCATACCTACTTAATCAGTGCGCGATTTTGTCTAAGTTTTTTGCTCCCGTTTTGGTAATTTAGCTAGAGGTTAGCCACCTAGTTGATAACATTTAATTAGTATGTACAATGAATTATAAATTGAGATTAATTTAAAAATATACAATATCATTATCGACGATAAGTTGAGTATGTAAGAAACAATGAATAAAAGTAATTTATTATGATGAGATTCTAATTATAATCTTCGTCTAGTTCAATGAACAGAAACGTGGCTAAGAAAAATAGATGACCATATGAAGAGAACACAAAGTATCGATTTATAAATACCGAGATACAAAAAGGTAGAATCTGGTAATTCTACTCTTGACATTCCGAACATCAGATGAAATACATTTACGGAATCCATAACTCATAAATACAAACACAAAAAAGGCATGGCTGATGAGGCAAATGATAATAATAACAATTCTGTAGCGATGGTTCACACGTTTTACCCGTTATTTTGTGAGACACTTGCGACCACTAATATCAGATTTTTTGCTTTTAATCCGTAACTGACATTTGCTCGACTAAAATTTTGATAAATGTCATTGCGATAACCATCTTTTTGATCTAATTCCACATTTCATACTTAATTCGGTAGAGTAGTAACCGTAAAGTTCAAATCAAGTTTAATTTATTCACGTTCTATTATCTATATGTTTTTATATATCGACTACCATGGTGGTCGAAGTTCAATGTTTACTGTAAGTTATGAGAAAATAATCACCATCTTATAATACCATCTTAACCTTAATTCTAATAATGGATTTCGTATTAGCAAAAGCCGTTATTGTTAAGATTAGATTATTTTCTATTTACTTTTCTATCGAGATAATGATTATTAAGTCAACTTATAAAGTTACATTTGAAAAAAATATTTCAATGATTTTAAAAAGAAATGTGAAAGAAAGAAGAATGACGAGAAACACATGCAAAGAAAAGAAAAATATGTATTAATTTGAACGGTTATGTATAGAGACCGAGGTCAAATGAAACACTGGAAGGTGATCCAGTGTTATCAGTAAGAAGTTTGTGAGAGGCGGCAAGGAGCATAATATATAGGATAGATTCCAAAATAATTGGAAGCAGACAAGAAAATATACTTTAATGAAATTTACGATGTACTTTACAATTGAAACCTATAAACTAAGTATTACAACCTATTACATCATTATGGTTTATCTAACAAATCAAGGATAACTCTGTCAAGTGTACTATTGATTCCTTTATAAGAACATTTTTCAACAGTTCCATCATCCATTACATCAAGATTATTATCAACAGAGTTCAATAACTGCATCACATCAATTCTTACATCCGTGCCTACTCAGTACATCTTCCATCTCAATTGACATTTATTCCCTGCAAGTATCTCTAAAATGTAAATGCGGTTACACACACTCGTGGACCCTGATATGACTTGAACTACAACAGTTTCAAATAACTTTCAACCTTGTGTCTTGGAGCTAAGAGAAATTTAAGGTTCCCAAGACGCATTCATTGTTTGCTCTGCGCGTACGCCTAGTGTAACTTGACACGTGATATTGATTGCGTCGATAACGCTTGTTATTGAGAAGAAAGCTCAAGTTATGTTGGTATGATGGTATAGTAAATTTCATAGTGGTATGGAGGAGGTAATGAGGCGGGGCGATGGGTTTACGGGCGAAGATGGGTATTGACATACGC
>DWNN01000012.1:0-10306 GCA_018250335.1 Astraptes enotrus | reverse complement strand
ATGTATTAGTATGGTGGTTATAACAACAAATACTAAAAATAAGAAAAGTAAAAAATAAAGAAGGTTCCCGTATAGCATACCTGTATCTTTGGCGTATTTCGGTTTATTGAATCTTAACAGGTAGATACATTGCATGTACTTCTATAGTAATTGTTATAATAACAAGTATGAAATGAAAATTTGGTACGGAATCCTTAGTGTGCGAGTTAGACTTGCACTTGACCAGTTATTATGTAATAAAATCAGCCTAAATATGCCTATAATTATTATTTTACTGTCTGTCTGTGTATTTTAAATCTGTCGGTCTGTCGCATCTATGATATAGCTTTTGATAGTGACAAAATTTAGGTAGACAATCAAGGAGATTGCACGCGCGAGGATCCGAAATTAATAAAGCTTAATTATTTGTTAATTAATATAGTAAATATGATTTAATAATATTATGCTAAAAACATTAATTGGAAATTAACGTATAAACCCTTTATTAATTCAATATTAATCTAAGTAACGATAACAATGTTAAGTGACCGTTGACGTATATTCAGGTTCCTTTCGGAAAGGTCTGGGAACAAGAAGTAATCCGAGGATGATTAATATTCTCTTGAAAGGCTCTGCTGTGACATAGATTAATGGATTCCCTCTTAAAGTAGGCACATTTCTATGTAACGACACTTTGCTTATTAAATAGATTACCGGCTTGAGAAGATTTTAGTAATCGTCACGGATTTTTTTTTTGTAGTTAAATGTAACGATAAAGCAGACGGGTTACATAAAGAGACCTTTTCAAATATGTATAGCTCATAAAAGTTTTGTATTACCATTTTGAGAAAATTCTTCAAAAATGTTAATTTAAATAAATTATTTAGAGAACAATTAACCCGACTGCTTAAAATAATTAACTGATAAGGGAAAACAATAAGGTATTGCAGGCGGGGATAAATGAAAATAATAAAAAAACCTTCCAAAAGTACGTTTGTCTTTTTTACCGAATAATCCATGTCGCATTTCACTTACAAACACTATTTGTAATTTTAAAGTTCACTATTTGAAATCAGAAGTATATCTATTTGAATTTTGAAATTTCTTTATTTGAATTTCGAAATATCTCTATTTGAAATTGGAAATTGTCGTGCTAATTACTGCAGCTCGACTGGTAGTCTCGGTAGTTAGAAAGTTGTTAATTCAGTTTTGCATCCGAGGTATCATGGAATTGTGACTGCGAGGGATTAAACAATGAGAGCCAGCACTGACAGCTCAGCGTTAACGCTAATTCGAGGGATTAACTTCAGAAATTATGACATGTGCTGACGTTGTGATCAACGTTTACTTTAAATTTTATTTGCTTGATACTTTTTGATATAATACTTTATTGTTATTAAATATTTATCATTTACGAACAGTGTTGACATTGTTTGACGTGATGAGATAAACCGAGTTTTTTATATGATAGAAGTAGTAAAGGAGCCACTTTATGGTAAGTGGCAACTGCTACCCATGGACATATACAATAAATACCATATAATATGAGAATCCTACCTGAGGTTAGGCACAGATGGGTTGCTACTCTTGCAGCCTAAGTTGGAATGCCTCGGATAAGTATGTCTGCCGTCCGTAGGCCAAATTTAGTAGTAGTTCATCTACAGATTCAAGAATATGAATTCTATCAAAATACCAATTGTATCTCTCTCCACAGCATACTGAGCGATAGAATTTCCTAAAAGAGTCTATAGTGAAAGACACATTTTGAAACTGTAGATGAATACTGCGAAAACAGATTCGTCACAAGTATACCTTCGACTTCAGGTACTAAGGAATCTTCAGATATTCTCATAATACTTAATTATGTTCGGGGTGTTACATTGATGTAAGACACCTTTGTCAGACGAGTTTACGTGCCAGATAATATTTTAAGCTCACGCAAGCCCCGACCACGCAGATCAGTGCGTTTCAAAATAATTATGCCCACGTAGGAGATCTATACTCAGAGACGTAGGTATCCATTAAGGTGTAGGAGGCGATAATATTAGATGATAACGCACATAATGCTTTATACCTGACGATTAAATTAGGTCGTAATGTGGAAGTTGAGCTTTAAATCATTAGTCTGTACTAGTGATACTAGTGATTGTGTGTTCAATGCTTGAGATCTAAGTTAATCTTTACTGTTGGATACCTGTATATTTTCTGAATGAGAAGAGTTAAGTTTAATAGTCAATCGTATCGACCTAGCGCGGTTACCAACCCAAATCTAATCTATCATGCACAAAAAAGAATATTCACTCACGCAAAGTTGTAAACTAGATCAATTATATTCTAAATTATCACAAAGTTTAGTTAGTTAGTAGAATATGCTCTAATTCTATTCACTTTGTCTCTTATAATAGCATTTCCAATAACTTTTAGGCGGGCAGTATAGCTCACCTTTCAGTAGAGATAATTTAAAAGGATCAAAAAGTTTAGGGGCGAAACTCCAAGGGTTCTTAAGTTTTAATTAGAGCTGTCCTCGTCAGTTACGGGGAGAAAAATGATAAAAACTTATTCGAGGAAAACTCTTAGTTCGTGTCCTACTTGACCCTCATAAGGCTCAACATAATACTCCCACTGACACTGAATTCACTGAGTACTCAAAATAATTGGAACAGATACGGATAAGTAACAGGATTTAAATATAGGAGGCTAGGTAGGGACGGCCTAAATGTGCCTACCACTGAAACAAATTCACTTGCCTTTCCCAACAAAAGTAAGGAAAATTTAAAAAAACAGGATACAAATATTTTTTTTGGAAGAGAGAATAATATTGAACATAAAATGAAAGCTTGTTCAAGTTCTAATTTACTTACTGAGAAAAATATAAATAACCATTTTAATTCATCAACTTCACCAAAATACGACCAGGGAATCCCAACAACTTATAGTAATTATATTTTTACATCACCATTGCAACAAGATTTTGAAAATAAAACAGAAAGTTACAGTAAAAATATATATGAAAGTTCATCGCTAAGCACAAAGTCAGACAATGACACTGAAAGGACAACTACTTCTGAAGAAGATACAAGTATCACAACTTATATGACCAAGAAGTTGTTAGGAAGTGCAAATTCAAGTATATTTAAAATCAACAATTCAAACACAATTGCTAATTCAATTTTATACAAATATGAAAATGAGATAGACTTAACTCCAAAAGTGAAAAACGAGTCTTTTAAATTCAATCCTTATGTACATGATAACGATAAGGATACCACAGTTTCAATGTCACAAACTCGTAACAAACAAATATTTACAGTTTTAAATAAGGAAAAATCATTCAGTAGTATATTGCACCCGATAGAATTTAATTCAGGAAAGTCAAATACAATTCTTGACTATGATGGTAATAATAAAGAACAAAACCCTACACAACACTTACAACATTACATGGAATATAGCACAAAAGCACAAAAAGGATTGAAACCTGTATTCGATTTAGAGACTGTAAATACAGTTATATATAATAGTAGCAGTAGTTCTACTACTGATCACGTTACATTTCCACGTTTGCAAGAAAAAAATACCACACTCACCAGGAACGAAAGTAAGACTTTAAGCCCCAGAGTTTATTCCACACCATTACATAACACGGAAGATTATAATTTGAGTATCGAAAAATCCACAACACCAATACTTTATCGAAACACAATTCCAGGAATTAACAATAACAAACAAAAACTCCCAATTTTTGTGAAAACAATTGGAAAATTAATGAAAAATATATTGCCAACACACACTCGATACGAAGCTACATCTGAAGCAAAAGGTTCAACACTAGACCTATTTAAGACCAAAAATAAAGAATTCGAAGAGAAAATAACTAACAGAAAAGGTTTAAACTTTGATACTGATGTGTCTACAATGCAAAACAGTATTATCCATATCAATTCAAAAAATCATAACGACATCTTCTATGGTTTAAGTAATAAATATTCTAACAGTGAATTTAGGAACTTTAGTGATTCCGGTACAAACAAATCACAAACTCTTTATAATACACCTAAAATGTTATTTACTGAATATACAGCAAATACTGAAACTGCGACTAAACCCACATCTCAAATAGAAAGTACTTTGGTTGATAAATTAAAATCAACAAGAAATCTTTATACGAGTATGGTTCCATTTACAGAAAACATGCAAACTAAGAGTATAAATGGTACTTTGAAAACTAATCCTTACTTCACTACATATGTGGATCACGTCATACCTATTACTACGGGAAATAATGAGGTATTTAATGCTTTGAATAAAGAAAACTCTACAAGTCACTTACATCTATCAAAATTAAATACTGTTGTGGAAATGACGACTGCTAGTACAGAAAAATTGTCAAATAGTCCTGCGACATTAGATCATTCTAATTTGACCGGTATTCAACATTTGACCAGTAATATTAATCAAAATCCAGTGTCAGAAAATGCTACAATAACAAATTCTTGTTTTAAATCCATATCCCAAAAAGAAAATACAATACAAACTATATTTACTGAATCTATTAGTACTAACAGAATTCCATTATCGTCAGATAAAATTCAATCTTCAAAAAATGAAGCACGAAGAGCATTATTTACAAAATCTACAAATGTAATGCATTTAACAAAACACTCAGACATATTTAAATACAACGATGTCAACTATACAAAAGAGTTTAATAAAATGGCAGTGACTATAAACGCAGAAAATTTTGCTGGTAAATCAGTTAGAGAATCAAAAGGTACAGCGAATATTAAACATAATTTTAATGTGGTGAACAACAATAGTCATAAAATTATAAAACATAAAACATATCTGAAAGAAACGCATGCTAATGATAAATCTTTGAAACAAAGTAGTCCTATTTCAACAACACTTCATCGCGGAGATGACAAAATATTAGATGGTACATCTTCATTTTTGGATATTTGGAAAAGCACTACAAAAAATTATAACACTTCAATGTCCAGCTTCATTAAATCTCAAAAAGATCAAAGTTATGCCTTAAACTATACAATTATATATTTTACAACTCCCATTCCCAAGAACGTGTCTGTTTCTCATGGAATAGAAGAAGGTGTAGATAAAAATATATTCGGGCAAATAAATCAAATATATCCTTCTTTAACCGAAGATACAACGTCTAAATTAGAAGTGATAAGCAAAATTAGAAAACAGAATATAACCAAAGAAAAAGGAAGCAGTACAAAAACTACTACGTATAAGGAACATGAGTTAATTAAAAACAAAACAGATCTAGATGAGATCTCAACATCGTTAACAACCTTGAAACATTATAATCTTATAACATCGACCAATTTAAAGGAGACGAAACTAAGTAATATGAATAATACGGAAAGATCTTTATCACATCATATTAAAGAGTATTTTACAAGTTATTCACCAATTGAAACTTACAGTGATACCTCTATGTTACGCATGAGTCATGTTATACCAATTCATTATCCTTCTACTACAGTAAAATACATTAATAATTATAGAAGACCTCTGAATATTAAAGGAGAAAAATTAATTGGACGAAATAATAGTATACACGATCCAACTATGTCAAAAAAATTAACAAATTCAAGCCCAATTAATCGTTTCTTGGGTCAAAAAGATTTCATGATAACTCAAAGTACCACGCATATCCAACAACCCATTTTAAATAATAAAAAGACTTCCCAAATAGACCAGAAAATCGATTGCCAAGCTAATAAATGTACTGAAATGGAATTATTTTTCTCAAACACTGAACCAAGTACAGTAAGATACGAAGAGAAATTAAATACAACGTTTTCAAAATTTAAACAAAACGACCAATTACATATAAACTTACACCCAGAACAAACCACGACTATAAAATTACAAATAATAAAACCTCTTTATACAGATTTTGTTACGAAAATATACCAAAAAGGATCAGAGATAAAAGCAAAAGATAACCAGACGGAGTTTAATAAACTTGTACCTACTGTTTCGACATTTCCTCAAAAACACAACAATAATAGTAGTTATTTAAAGACTACAGCGACCACTGATAGTTTTATTAAAAAAACAGTTAATAACTTTGACTATATTGAGAGTTCAACGAATACTATATCAACTAGAAACTATAGTGAGAAGTTAAAGGAGTCGACTAGAATTGACCATATTCACCATAATCAAATTAACATGAATATAAATTCATTAAAATCTGCAATATTTGCTAAAATAACATCAACAGCTCTTATAAAAGATAAGGAACTATTACAACAAACTCCTGTAACATCAAGTCCAACTAATCTTCAAAATTTTAGTAAAATAATATATTTGCAAGATGACAGTTCTACAAAAACGTTTCAAATTAATCGAATTTCTTCAATATCACCGAAGTTGAGTACTACTGAAAAACAATTTTATGTTGTGACGAAGAATACACCTACCAATAAACTGAATCATGCCTTAATTAATCAAGAATATATATATCAGAAACAAGACAATTTAAACATTACTGAAAATCTTCCTAATTTGCCTATAACACGTGACAAAGAATTGTACCG
This sequence comes from Astraptes enotrus, assembly GCA_018250335.1. Taxonomy (NCBI): domain Eukaryota; kingdom Metazoa; phylum Arthropoda; class Insecta; order Lepidoptera; family Hesperiidae; genus Astraptes; species Astraptes enotrus. The sequence goes on along the minus strand of DWNN01000012.1, from coordinate 3,755 downwards.
AAAAAATGAAAGAAAATCTGAATATCTTAATAAAACAAGCGGTAAACACACAAAAGATGAATTATCGTACACTACATTAATAAACACAAAAACATTGTCAGCTTCAGCAGAAAATGTTACAAATACTTTTAATTTATATTCAGGTCAAAATATGATTTCACACAAAATGGACACAACAGTTCCTATGAAGATCAATCTCGGCTTAACTGCTACTTTGAATACAAATATGCAAGAAAAATTAAAATATTTACATTCATTAGCGGTTCCGAAATGGCTTAATACGCTTAAAAATTCCAAAATAGAGAACATGCGTAGTAAACAAAAAAATAAATCACTAGAGCAATCGTCCAAAAATGACATGCGTTCAGATACAGGTATAATTTCTCAAATGGATAAACCAATGACTCTGATAAATATGGTTATCCATGCAATAACATCAAACATTATTAAAGGTAATAATCTAAGTAGTTTCTTACCATTGCATGTGACTAAACTTCCTACTGTAAAAAAGAAGATAGAAAATAATATGACATTGAATAATATGTACGAACAAATACCAAGAAGCAAAATAATTGGTTTCACTAAACCTATAAATACAAATTTTAGAACTGCTTTAAGTAATACTACAGGTTACAATACAATTAAATATAATTATACTGCTCCTGAATCACCCTTAAACCATACAGATATTACTACAATCAGTGACTTCCATATAACTGTTGGAGCTAGATTAAAGAACAGTAAAATAAATAATGATATTGATAAACAGGCACAGTTTAAAAAAGATATGAAAATGAGGCTCCTCAAAGTTCCCACGTCAACTTATTCATATATTAGCAGTAAAGGAGAGTATACTGATCAATTGGTCATACCAAAATTGATCAACAACTTGTTCATTACAAATTATATAGAAAATGACAATAAAAATAAAACAATTTTAGAAAAAATTTATGACAATCAAAACTCGTCGAGTAAATTAAACTATTCCGAAAGGAAAATAATACATTTAACGAATAACGCATCTGGACTAACAGGTTCATTCCCTACTACGGAAATGAAACACATGATAATTAATAACGATTTTCAAAACAGTACGATAGTATATACGGAACCAAAACATTTTTCACAGGAAAGCCAGAAGAACGTAATGCGTAAAATTGTAAACTCATCTATAAATATCTTAAGGCCACTGGGGACCAATACAAGTGAACGTATGGAAAGCTATTTCAATCACCTGCCTAGTAAAACAAATATTCACATAATTAAAAAAACTGAAAATAAGACTAAGGCTTCAATATCTGATGCAAACAGAAAAAGCCAGACACTATTTACAAATAAACCAAATCAAACAACCAACCACAGCTGGTCCACAGAGAAACTTATACACAACGCTACAGATAGTGAGAATGTAACCCATCGCACTATTAAAAGTGTAACAAATTTAAAATGGACAGTTGTTGATAATAACACTAATAATTTATTCTCAACTCATCGACGGTCTTCTTCTATGGTAAACAGTTTTACTCCACGCTACGATAGATTACAGACTAAATTCGTTAAAAAATTTCAATTTACTACTGAACTTAGTAACAATTCGATGGCGACTGACACCGCGGATAATATTAACCATACAACTCAAAATATAATACCAAATATGCTTAATCAATACAATAATGGGAAAAGTACCAACGTCTATTTCAATTCAATTAAATATGTACCGAGTAAAATGATATCTAATGAAATAAAATTTGAAAATAATCTTCATAATAAAATACTTAAAAAATTTGATGAGCATCAAAATAATAATAATTTTATTAACACTACGCCTTTAAATATAATGCATACCACATTAACCTCTACTACGATATTATCAAATAAAATGAAAAGTACTCAATTAAATAGTAGCAAAGTGGTATCACTACTTCACGTAATATCGACAAAAACACCGACGTCGACACCGTTCGAAGAAAATAAATTATCAAATAGCGATAATGTAACTGACAAATATTCGCCATTAATGAAAGATAACATTAATGATGATTTGAGATTTTCTAAAGACGGAAGAAGATTCACAAGTGTGGGAAATTTATCTGAAATTGATCGCAATCCCATTAAACTATCAATCACCATCCCATTAACAGAAAGTGAAAATAAAAATATTGTAATGTCAACAGTTTTAAGTCATTTCAGAAATTTAATTTTTACTGCAATCATGCCTCATAAATCAGTAAATACAACGTTACACGATAGAAACACTAATTGTACTACTATTTCTGACTTGAAATATTTTGTTAAAAATAAGCTTCAATTAAATGATGAAAATAAAATAATATTACACAATAAAAGCAAGAAGAACACAACGGTGCATCTGGAACAAAAAGGTAGCACTGATATCGAACAAAACAAAACATTAAACCAGACTAAAGAGCAAATACCACCCGTACCTTCAACAAGCATGCCCATTAAGACGGTAGAAGTTACAATCAAAGATTCCACCACTCAACCATCTAATCTATTAAAGCAAGATGTTAAAATTTATACTAAGAGTGCTTTTAAGGTTTCTGAAAAATTACATTCAGATGCTACAACATATCCAGATTTTATGAGATTACCACACATAGTAATAACGAGAAACTCAACACTACCTTATACTGAACTACCAATATCGTTAATTTCTAAACAAGTAAAATATCGTCCAACTTTATTTTTTCATAATTTGGGAGAGAAAATTTCTAGGATAACTTGTTTGACAAAATATAGTGTAAACACACCATCGTATAAAGGGGCTGAACCAATAAACACCTTAGTAACTCAAAAAATGCCGAATGGAAAATATTCTTTCAAATATCAGAATGTACCTAAATTTGTATCAATAACAGCGAAAGATTGGTTTAAATCAACTACAGTTCCAAATACAGCTGCTGACACATCAATAACAGAATCATTTGTCAGAAGAAATACTGATAAACACTACGTAATTACAATGAGAAACGATGAGCTACCATCAAAAATACTAATGGAAGAAGTCAAAAATACTTTAATACCCGTAACTAGGAAGTGGAAGCCAAAAACAGATCTTATATTATTTAATAAAAACTCTAATAACATACATGGCCTGGAAATTGAACAAGATCTTAAGACCCTTTTTATGACACAAAATAACTCAATAGATTACAACAAATTTCCCCGCCATTCTAAATTCAAAATTATTGATCAAACCACAACAGAAACTTATACGTCCAATGTCATAGAAAACACTTCGCCTTTAAAAAATAAAAACGGATTTCAAAAATATGCCGTGAAAAATTCCAAAGAATTAAGTACACATACCAATTTAAAAAAGCGATATACAACAATTAGTTCTGAATATAAGGCAACAAAAATACATGCTAGGATAAATGAGAATTATACAAAAAGAGACCAGCAGCAATCATTACATACGACAACAACTGTACATTATGCAATACAAAAAAATAAATCACAGCACCATTACAAACCTATACCTTCGGTATCCTCACCAACAAATTTAACTCTGCCAAAAATAAATTACGACAATTTAACTAAACCAAGTACCAAGACACAAAACAAAACAACACAAAGGGTAGAACCAATTAATGTTATTTCCACTATCAATACACCAAAATTGGCTATTACAGAAAAATATAACAATATTAGAAATGTCATACCGCCTAAAAATTTAAATCATAACAAAGCCATACAGCGCCATTCCATAGTTTACCGCCGTCGAAAGAGAC
>DWNN01000011.1:0-10587 GCA_018250335.1 Astraptes enotrus | reverse complement strand
GATTTTTTTGTAGATACGCTCATCTGGCTCTTATATAACGAAATGGAGTAGGACATATTATACATTGGTGGACTTTTACAGATTACTCGGTTGACTCATACCTCGCGTGTGGTCCGCCGAGCCGTGTTTGGCTCAAGCTGTAAACCATCTAACAATAAAACATGTCTGAACCGTATACGAATGTTTATTTTTGATATTACTAAGATATCTATCAATGTTTGTATATAAATACTTTGTATAAACATGCCAATTTCCTTATCAATCCGTTTAAAGGTTTGTTAATACCCAATGCATTGTTATTTGCGATTCTATTTAATACGTAACATAAATCCAGACCAGTACAGTCCAGACGCTAATGGATATCGTGATCTCTGTCGCCTGTGGACATTTCTAATCAATTCCAGATACAGTAGAACCCTTTGTGGTTCGACTCCGGAGGGATTTCCGCCACGCCCATTTCTACCTAATAACTGCAGTGATTCCGGTTTGATGGATGTTACAAGCGAGACAAACTTCTCAAAGGCGTTCCAATTTAGTCCTCAAGGGAAGCCGATCTCACGTAGGATTCTAATCTTATCTTACTCCTCGCCGAACCCAAATCCTACTTTTCAACTTGTCCCACTTGAAATTGATCGCAAAGGAGAATGGCGAATTTCAATACATGCTTGGCCCTAATATTTTTTTTAACGTATACTGTTACGACATTTGTAATTATGTAGATTAACATATTGTAAATTCATTAAAAAGACAATAATTTCTTTAAAACTTAAGGTTTTTTTTTTACAAGTTAAGGCATCTTATATTTTGAAATCAAATTAATAATACATAATTGTTTTATTCTTTGTAATTTTTACCCCGTTGACTTAGTCTATTAATTGGCTAACATAAAATATATATTTCTTTAAATAAACAGCTTAAAACAAAAAAAAGTTGTCTTAATTTTTGAGGCCTTAATCTTGCTTGATGTTAGATGTAGAAATCCAGGAGCTGCAGCAACCACTTAACAGCATGCTACACAGTGCTGTAAAAATCCAGCTCCCTCCCCATAATAAAAAGATTAGTCAAACGACGTATAAATGTAGGAACAATAATAAAACAATTGTTTTTTTTTCAATAATTTTTATTCTTCATTATAATTCTCAATTACAATGTCATCTAAAAACTCTGCTGGTGGATTTATATTTGTTTCATACCTGGCCCACCCGAGATACCAAACCACAGTCATGACATGTGCACAACACCCTACTGTACGGCGACCTACAAGGCAATTACAGCAATATCCGAGTATTCCTTGCCTGCCCTGTATCCCACAATTTATTAATATGTATACAAAATATTTCCGTCTACCAATATGTCTGGATTTTATTTTGCCTCTTATTAAACACACTTCATGATTTCCTGGATTCAGTTCAGTAGTGTTAATATCAAACTCTCGACATACTTCTATTATATATCTGCCATGGAAACGTACATGCTCACCAAAATATGAGCGTGCTTGTTTTATTTGGTACGTTCCCAAAGCAAGTAATATTAAATCTATATAAAGCATCCGAGGAAAGTCTAAGACATTATTTGCATCTGCTGTAATACTAATGAAATTGGAAGAGCGTCTATTCATATGATTTGCATCAACAAAATTAGCTAAATTATTTTGTAGATTTATCTGAGATCTAATAATCTGTACAATTTGTGTTGCTTCTGCGCGATTTTGAATTCTTAGTGCAAACTTATTTAATATGCTGGCTGCTATTTGGAAGTTTTGCATCATATGAGGCAGTGAACGATTAAAATAATCTTGTCGAAATAATTTGAAGTCCCTTTTGAAATAACCATTCACTACCTCAACTACCCACCGGCAAATAGTAATACATCTATTTTTATTTGCCTGTTGAGTAGTTAATTGATGCTCCCCTTCCAAAAGCGACTCAGGCATGTGGACATCATAATGACACTCTTCCAACAAGGAAATACTGTCCCTGAATCCTCTATCTAATATAAAAATATCATTTTCTTGGAAATATTCACGAAGTGGACATGAAGTGTCTTTAAAAAGTGAATTCATTATTTCTGCGTCTGATGTAGTTGCTTTATATGGGCCAAAGCAATCAACAATATACCCATCACAAGATACAATTAAAAACGGTTTTAAAAGATTTCTATACTTATGTAGAGAATATGTATCTTTTTGGAATTTATAGTTTGAACTTTTATTTATATAAATGTAAGTTCCATCACATATTACAATTGTTTTACAATTATTTTCATTATCAAATACACCATTTGGTATTATTCTGTTTCTTGATAATAACTCTGTCCTATTAATATGGTTTATTCCTAAATTCTTTGGAACAAAATGTATCATCAATAGTTCTCTGATTTTATTCATTAAACCTTCTAATGTACGACGAGGTATTTGCATGAGACTAGACATTCTGTCGTCTGAGTCACCTGTCCTTAATTTCATTAACAATCCAGAAAGCCCAAGTATGCCATTTTTGGTCATTTGAATTTGGGGCACTTCATTTAATATTATTTGGAAGTTTTCTTTTGTCATACCTAACCAGTAAAAGAACAAATGATCCTCCATTGACAACACATTATTAAAATCTGGACTTGGTTTATTTAAAAATGAGAACACATGTTCTACATGATCAGCATCAAAGGTTGAATAGCTGTTACTTGATTCGTAAAGTGTTCCCCATTCATTATTTCTTAAATGTGTGTCACATATACGAGCATAGCATGGTATATAAAACTTATGGTCAATTAATATTTGAGAGCGCAAAGAATCAGATACTCTTTGTAGGCTATTACTTGTGCAATCTGGAAAGACACAGTGACTAGCCGTATTGGCTGCTCGTTTATAATTATTTAATACTACACCATTGGTGGCAGTTGGAGGTGTGGGCCTCGTAGTTGGCAAGTAAGAATCCTCAGCTGCAGGAGATTGTTCCACAGCTTGAGGAGACTGCTCCATAGCAGGAAGACTGTCAGACTGCTCTGTGGTTAGGTTTGCAGTAGTATCCACCACATTTGTATCTTCATTTAATTGTTCTGCTATTTCTTCTGTACATATCCTCTGTTGCTGCCGAGATGCTAACCTTTTCATTTTTAACCAGCATGCCTGGCATAAGCGAGTAGAGATAGACACCTGAAAGAGAGTTGTTATTAAAAATCTATGGTCATATAATAATATAAACCTCTGATCATGATTAATAAATAGAATTCTCTACTGCTGCTAAACCTCATCTATACTAATAATATAAAGCTGAAGAGTTTGTTTGAACACTCTAATCTAATAAACTAATAATTAGAGTTGAGAGATTATTTTTGTGTTGAATAATCCATTTATTGAGGGACAAAAAAACGATGGCAAAAAACTAATATTGCCACAGATTGCGGGCAGTCGCTACTTAATAATATAATGCAAACTTCATTAACTTTATCATTATGTAAACAGCATTATTCAAAATTGATTGTGATACTATGATATAAATTATATATATGGTGCATAATATAATCTCTTGTGTTTAAAATAAATGGCATTAAAACAAAGAAATACTACATGAAATAGGTGGGGTACTGCGGGTTGTCACTCAAACTCCTTCTGACATTTTATTTTAACTAAGTTCATTGTTAAGTGTATTCATTTGTGTGATATAGTGTTCAGTTAAAATAAAAATAATTACCTCACGAGGTTGTATCCGATCTGATACAATACTTGCAATGGCTTGTTGAGCAGATGTTGGATGAGCTCTTACTACAGGATTACTCTGTCGTTGCAGTACAGATCGACCACATAAAATGCATACTTTGGCATGGCCAACAGCATGAGACGTACTTGCTCCACTATCCTCAGACAAATTCATATTAATTGTCTCCAAAGCAAGATTACGACAAGCTGCGCAGACGCAGTCAGTTTCCAAAATCTACAACAGTTTGAAAATAGGTTAAAAAAATATAATTATAGTATTAAGTACATTATTAAACATGAAAAAAGGTATGATGGTTTACTTACAATTCTAGGCTTTATCCATTCAGAAAAAAGGGTAATGACCCTCGTATCAAGTTCTAAAGCCAAGTGCCGCTCTAATCGATTCAAACAGATACCACAGTTAATGCACAATTCCATGGTAACCAAATCGAGAGGTAATTTAATCAAGGTCCAAATTCGAATGCCGGGGTTGCGTGATAAGAAGAAATCGAAGTCCGTGTGGAAGCAGGGGGTCGTTATATGTAGTCACAAAACAAGTCAGGGAGTTAAAAGCGCGCAATACTTGTCACAACGAGACGAAGGAAAGTATTGAACTAAGCCGGGTAAACACAGAATACTCAGTACAATGACAGTAATTGGTAACTGACAGTTGACGCTGACATTTCGTAAAGACGATATATGCGTTTCATTCCACATAGAAACATATTAAAGATTTAAAATATTTTTTTTTTCAACGAAACATACCTGACTGCGTCCCGTTTCACAAGCAAGTTCTAGCCCAAAAAATAAAATGTATTATTTTATTTTTATGCACTACTGCGGGTTGTAAAAAATATTCAATTGCGGTATAAATATTAACTTTATATAAGGTTTTTTTTCACATAGTCTTTGACTATATACGCAGCTAAGGCCAAACTCGCCATTCTCCTTTTAAATTCCAATTTCGTAAAATTAAATAGTTCGAAAAAATAGGAGTGCAGTAGTGTGGAAGAGGCTACTTGTGAACCTCCGCCAGTCTGTTAATAAAGGCAACAGTAAAGTGAGACGAACAATCTGTGCGTCGCGCCATCCTATACAGCCGCTAATAACTGAAGATATAAGGAAATACTTTCGTTTGAGGTGAGACAAAAACTGCACTAATCCTACGTGAGTGACAGAGAAGCTGGAATAGTGAATTGAGACAGAATAGGTGCTTCTCAGGTAAACAATGTATATCACCTGTTGATCCTTACCTGCATTTATTATTGCACACTCCTGCGCCGATCTTACTGAGCGCCACTTCCTGCTCGCACCTTTCTAGTCGAATTAAGCTAAAGAGAGACAGAGTGGCTACCTCATGCAGCACACATACAAAGATGATTGAAGATTAAATTGAATATAATCATTGCTTGTTCTCGCGTCAAACCTCTGCGTTACCTCTACTCGCCTGGTACATCGTTCGACTACTTTAACTAATTTGGATTTTGCTCAGAGAAAGAAAAACCTGCCTGCCATCTTTTTTACATAATATTATAATTTCTTGCGAAGTATCTACCATCCTACCTCTGATTGCCTGGTATCATAAATCCACAAAACAACAAAAATTGTACTTTCGACTCGTTGTTGCGGTGCACCTGCTTTGTAAAAATAGAGGAAAACTGATTTTGACTTACATCTTATTAATTATAACACCTTAGTATATCTGAAGAAGATTGTCATTTTTACGCGATTAAGCAAAGTTTACTGAGGTAAGATTACTTGTGCGAAACACCTTGTATTTATAATCTCCTGGTACGATGGACTCCTCTCCGGCGAACAAATCATTGTCAGATACGGAAACATTGAACGCACCTTGTGATAAAACACCGCCTACCTTCATTTCTCACCGCATAAAGAGAAAAAATAAGGTGGATTTCTCTTACGAATTTTCAAAGTTTAAGGACGAAATCAACTCAATGTTTATGTCATTTATGACTACCCAGGAGAAAGAAATATTAAAATTTAATGCAAATCTCAAAGATATTAGACAAACAAGTATCAACATCGAAAATTCTATTGCTTCTTTGACAGCTCAAAATTTAGAATTCAAAAACAAAATAGAACAGTTGGAAGGAAAAATTAATGAGGATAAAAAATATATTATGATCTTAGAAGATAAAATCGATAGTATGCAAACGGATAGCAAAAAATCTAATTTTGAAATAAAAAATGTACCGAGAAAACCAAATGAAACGAAAGAAGATCTAACTGAAATGATTTTGCACTTATCTAGTACCCTCGGTTCTCAAATTAAAAAAGAAAATATAAAAGACATTTACAGAGTACGTAATAAAAAGGGAATGAACTTGAACACCCCAATAATAGTTGAAACGTCTTCTACACTTCTGAAAAATGAAGTCTTGAAGTTATGTAAGACATTTAACATTAAACATAAAAATAAACTATGTGCCAAGCACCTGGGGTTACGTGACCATGAGTACACCCCTGTTTTTATTTCAGAACAGCTCACGCCTAAAGCCGCCCGCTTGTACTTTTTGGCTCGTGATTTGGTTAAGGCTAAATTATATAAATTTTGTTGGACAGCTTATGGAAGGGTGTATTTGAGAAAAGAGGACAACTCACCAATTATACAAGTTAGGAGTGAAGTGCACATTGTCGATTTAAAAAAACCTAAATGACTAATTGTGTCCTTTGTTAACGTGTTTATTAAGAATGCACTACGCGTTTGTTGCTTAGGTTGTTTATTATCATTAATTTGTTTTTCTCCTACAAGTATTTCGAAAAATGTATGTAAAACTGTATTACTTTGTAAATGCTTGATAATAACATTTGTATCAAAGCGTCATAACTATCATACCTACATTTACTCTACTTATTCTTACATATTCTTACACACTCACTCATATATTTACATATACTATAACACACAAAACTTACACTCAAACATTCATACCTGTACACAACTCCACACATCCGCCAATGATGTAATTTTCCTATCTCTCGGCCTTTTAAAATTGAAAATTCAACCTTTATTATATGTAAATTCGAACTTCGTAATTCTATTGCAAACCAGAAGGCAATTGACATCAGATGTTACAATGTATATTTTTTTATTTGCACCCCTTCATATTTTTTCACTCCTATAATGGATAGTTGCCTTACAACTATAACAGATATGGATACTTCTATTTTGTCACATTCAGTACAATGTGATATTCAAAAACTAAATGAAAAAATTATAATTAATAAAGAAGACTTAACTGTTATAACACAAAACATACGTAGCATTTATTGTAACTTTAATGATTTTCAGGTAACGTTATCTCAATTGAAATTTGAGCCCGATGTAATTGTCTTGACTGAATGTAGAATTGATACACATAAACCGATACCTAGCATTAATAACTATAGTTCCATTTCTTCTGATTATGTTTCTAATCAAAATGATGGGGTGGTAGTTTATGTAAAGAGCCATTTAAAGCCAATTCTGAAGGAAATTCGTCTTCAACAAGCTACATGCTTAAAAATTGAAATACTAAATAATGTAATTTTAGCCATATACCGCTCACCATCTAATCACAACGCTTCTGAATTTATAGATTCTCTTAGTGCTCATTTAAATACTTTAAAATCTTATAAAAATTTAATAATTACAGGCGATATTAATATAAATTTAATTATAAAAGCCACCGAACAATCAAATGAACGTCTAAATAGAATAAATTATTTAAATATGCTTGCTTCATACGGAATATTCCCCGGTCACTTGTTACCTACTAGGGATTTCAGTTGCTTAGATCACTTCATCCCCGCGCTGGGCCTCACAGCGTAGGGGAGCGTCCCCCGGGTGGCGGATGGGGGAACGGTCGGTAGTACAGCCTAGCTAGCTACCGGCTAAGTCCGATGGACTCGCTGACCAACGACGGATGTGGTCCTCCGGCATATTGGGGGGTTGTGCGGCGGGTTAACACCCCGCCCACGTAAAAAAAACTTCATGTTACGAAACCGACAATAAGAGAAAAACGATCTGATCCCTATAACGACTTACGGCATGGATTAATGGACATAAGATTTGCATCGTGGAATGTTAGAAGCCTGTACAGACCAGGTGCCATATATCAGGTCATAAGGGAAATACTGAACTATAGAGTCGGCATAGCAGCCCTTCAAGAAATTCGATGGCCAGGTAGTGGGGAGTGTGTATTAGACAATGGCTATACACTATTTTATAGTGGGTCGGGTTATGATAAACATACCAACGGCACAGGCTTCTTAATTGATAAAAAAATGCTGTCATGTGTAACGAAGTTTATACCAATATCAGACAGGATATCAGTACTCCGTATAAAAGGTAAATTCTATAATATAACTCTCATAAACGTCTACGCACCAACAGAGCAGGCAGATGACGATGCCAAAGATAATTTCTATGAAGAGCTGGAACGTGTGTATGAAGAAATACCGGCATACGATGTTAAAATTCTGTTAGGTGATTTCAATGCCAAAGTAGGAAGAGAAGAGGCTTTTATGCCCACCATAGGTAGATACAGCAAACACGAGAAGTCCAATGACAACGGAAATAGAATGATTAGCTTTGCGTCATCTAAATCTATGGTAGTCCGAAGCACAATGTTCCCTCACAAGGAAATATTTAAGGGAACATGGAAATCACCTGATGGAAGGACGGTAAATCAAATAGATCATGTCCTAATTGATATTAGGCACAAACGTATTATAGAAGATATCAGAACATTTAGAGGAGCTGATTGTGATAGTGACCACTACATGATAGGAATCAAAGTAAAGTGCAAAATAAAAGTTAGCACGATAAGAACAATGGCACGGGAAGAAAGACTAAATACAGAAAACCTTAAAGAAGACGAAACGCTTAAAAATTTTCAGTTAGAACTTAAGAATAGATTTGAAGGCTTGATGGTGTCAGATGATATTGAAGAAGAATGGAAGAATATAAAGGACACAGTGAAAGAAGTTGGAATTAAGACCTTAGGAAGAAAACCGCGCAGAAAGAGAAGAAATTGGATAACCCCAGAATGTGAAAGAATGCTAAGTAAGCGAAGGGAACTTAAGTTACTGGCTGAACAGGATGAAATATGGAAGAGACAGTACGAAGAGCTGCGAACAAATACTAGGAAAACTATAAAGTTTGCTAAAAGGAAACACATGGAAGACACAGTACGAAATATGGAAATTCACATAAAATCAAGTGAAAGTAGGAAATTCTATCAGGAAGTAAAGAACATTAAGAAGGGTTACCAACCCACGGGGCAACTTTTAGAGGATGATGATGACAACCTCATTACTGACCAGAAAGTAATAAAAGGTATGTGGCTAAAATATTTTAAAAACGTTTTAAACTGTCCACCACCCCAAGAGACCATAGAAGTCACTGCTCCCCAGATTAATGAAGAGGTACCACCACCAAGCTTTGAAGAGATACGACACGCTCTTTCGCGATTAAAAAACAATAAGTCACCAGGAATTGACAACATCCCGGGTGAACTTTGGAAGCATGGTGGAAGTACTTTACAAATAAGATTCTACGAACTTATCAAGCAAATCTGGAATAAGGAGCGAATACCGACTGACTGGAACGTTGCAGTTATATGTCCAATACACAAAAATGGGTCAAGGAAAAAGTGCACTAACTACAGAGGGATTGCTCTTCTACCAACAGCGTACAAAGTTTTGTCCTACGTATTGCTTAAACGACTAGAGCCGTACGCTGAGGCCTTAGTAGGCGATTACCAGTGTGGTTTCAGGCCCAACCGTAGTACTGTGGACCAAATATTTCTCCTTAAACAACTTATGGAGAAGAAATGGGAATATGCGCAGAGCATTCACTCATTATTCGTGGACTTTGCCAAGGCATATGATAGCGTAGACCGTAGCTGCCTTATTAATATCCTCAAAAACTATGAAATTCCCTCCAAGCTCATCAGGATGATTGAGATTGTAACAAAGGAAAGTAGGGCAGTAGTTAGAGTTGGGACAGATGCTACAGAAGAGTTCGAAGTACTTACTGGTCTAAAACAAGGGGATGCCTTATCACCCATGTTGTTTAATCTGGCGCTAGAGCACGTCGTAAGACAGGTTCTGGCACTAGATGGTGGAGTACGGCTCAACGGCCAACATAGCGTGATAGGCTACGCAGACGACCTTGCGATTCTTGGACAAAAAAAGGAAGAAGTAGTGCAAGCAGCTCAAGTACTGGAGAAGGAGGCAATGAAGGTGGGGCTTAGGATTAACCATGACAAAACCGTATACATGCACATACGCCGGCACAAAGACACCAGAAGACCGAACACTAACTTAAAAGTCGGTGTTGTCACATATAAAGGCGTAAGTAAGTGCAAGTACCTGGGCTGCACTATAACTGACACTAACACCAGGGAAGAAGAAATAGACACCAGGATCCAAAATACACTCCGGTGTAGTGCTGCACTCCACAAGGTTCTAGTGTCTAAGCTTCTTAGTAGGCGCACTAAACTCCGCATTTACAAGACAGTAATAAGACCTATACTGATGTACGGATGTGAAGCTTGGACACTTACACTCAAAGAAGAGAGAAAACTCCTGGTGACAGAGCGCAAGATCCTAAGAAAAATCCTAGGGCCCACACAAACAGAAGAAGGAATATGGAGGCGCAGAAAGAATAAAGAGTTAGAAGATCTAGTGGCCGAGCCGAACATCATTGGCGAAATAAAAGCACACAGACTCCGCTGGCTCGGTCACGTTGAAAGAATGGGAGAGGGTCGTGCTGTGAAGCGAGCGTACTTGGGGATGCCGAGTGGCCGCCGTCCGGTCGGTCGTCCCAGGTACAGATGGAAGAGCGAAGTGGAGAAGGATCTGCGTGACCTCCAGGCGGATGACTG
>DWNN01000010.1:0-10696 GCA_018250335.1 Astraptes enotrus | reverse complement strand
GTATATGAGCTGACTTTTCTATTATATTATACGCCTGAGTTACAAGTATTAGACGTTACATCAAATTTATTATCAAAAAATCGAAAATTCGAGATTTTCAGTAAAATGGAGCCGTCGAGAAATCCATTACATTGTATAAAAGAATCCTATGATTAACAGTATAAGATTTTATCTGAACTAGATTGAACATAGAAATTGCTTGCTCGCATAATGTTTGAGATCCACATTTTATCATATCGGGACCAAATGGAAGTGACTAAGCGTTAAATTCGACGTCTACAATATAAACGGGGGCGTTAACACGATCCGCCCGTTAAACGAAAGTACAATTGGAATGGGTCCATTTTATTTTACAGACTCCTTAGGGGCCAGATAAAGTATTTATGCGAAAGCTGACACTTCGTGTCGTATAGAGGACTAGTAAATTGATAACTATAAAAATTTACATAAAATATCTAGTGGATCTATTTTGTTTGACTGACTCCTTAGGGTCCAGATAAAGTATTTACGCGAGAGCTGACACTTCGTGTTCTATTGAGACCACCAGGTTTATAATTATTAAAGATTTTCATAGTTATCAAATTACCAAAATTGATACCTATGAAAATCTCTATAAGTATTCAGTTAATTAGTTAGTCCATAAGTATTCAGTTAGTCTATTTTATTATACCGACTCCTTAGGGGCCATATAAAGTATTTACGCGTCGTATCGAGAACTGGTAAAATGACAACTATGAAAATCTACGTAAAATATTCTATTGGTTTATTATGTCGTACTGAAAGACACTGAATAAAGAACTATTCAAATCGACATAAAATACTCAAAAAGTCACTTTTATATCATTTAAGGGATAGAAGAAGTAATGTACAAAACACCTAAAATAATCATTTGATAAAAAATTGCCATTTATGTCAATACTGTAACCAATTCATTGTATTAATATAAATTGACATTAATTAAACAATTATGATATTGTTAGAGTAATCCTAGATAATCCCAAATTACCCACTGTATTAGTTCTCTCATTATGTCTAGTTCATTCAGCGGAAACCATAATTATGATTATAGGTGATTCAACTAGGGATTTTGAAAGTATTGGCTATATTATGTATCAAATCTCGTAGCATTAGTTGTCTCAAAGGGATATCTGTGTATTGGGCATAAGGCTTCATTTAAAAGCCTTGTTAATTAACTGGTAAAGCGTTATATTTCATTGCTTTAGGTTCTAGAGATGCTGATAAACACATATGTATATCCACAGAACATACTAGAATTTATATTAATGATAATGCGCGTGCATTATTGAGAATGTAAAAAACTTGAACTTACTTGGAATTAGTTT
Source organism: Astraptes enotrus (assembly GCA_018250335.1). NCBI lineage: Eukaryota > Metazoa > Arthropoda > Insecta > Lepidoptera > Hesperiidae > Astraptes > Astraptes enotrus. The sequence continues at coordinate 9,353 of DWNN01000010.1, read as the reverse complement.
AATTTAAAAAAAGTTAAACAAAAATACAAATGACTTCCTTATCACTTGTTACATGCGTAGCCAGCAGGAGGATCGATGACGCAGCGGCTGTACTTAGTTGCTACATTCCGTGACCCAAAACAACATGTTGTCTTAGTTTGCATTTTAGAATTTTTCTTTAATTAAATAATTGTATTCCTAAATCACTCAATAGCTGTATCCCAAATCGATCAGTATTGTTTCAAATTATATTGTAATTTCAATTAATTAAATTAGTTTAGTAAAATATTGGTTTTTTTTGAGTCCTCCGGCTGTCGTTAACATAATTGGCGCAGTCGGTAGGATACTTCGAAGTAGTTAGGCTCAAGACCAAGAATCGGACGAGGACCAGCTGCTTACACTTTCAAGCGTTTCATCGAGGTATCCAGAACATCCAACGTTCAGCCGAGGCCGCACTCAAAAATCAGTGCCAGAAAAGACCAGAGAAGGCAGATACATGTAAGTGCTTTGAATTGCATTTTCTATTAGTGTTGCCAATCCTTTTCCAACATTTTTCACCCAAAGTCGGATAGGAACCGGCAGTCTGAACTCCGTCAGGCTCGCCATAGTGTAAGTGATAGCATTAGAAATCTAGAATCAGATTTAAATTTAGAATTAAATAGTTGTTTTTTAACTAATTTAAATAGTACAATGGCTGTTGAACCAGATACTATCTTCAAAGCTCTCCGTCTTGTTCCTGATTTTGACGGCAACCCCAACATCTTAACAAGATTTATTAAAATATGTGATCAGGTTGCCGCCGAGTATTTAAGCACTGTGCAAGGGAGTGAATTTTCTAATATCTGTCTATTAAACGGTATTTTAAATAAAATAACGGGGACCGCTGCCTGTACGATCAATTCTAATGGTATACCAGATAGTTGGGCAGGTATCCGTGCTAGCTTAATTAATAACTTCTCTGACCAACGTGACGAGACGACTTTATACAATGACCTTTCCCTCGCTACTCAGGGTAATAGATCCCCCCAGGAGTTCTATGATCATTGCATGACCCTTTTTAGCACAATAATGACATATGTAACCCTACATGAGACCTTAGAGACCACGGTGGCTGCGAAACGCGACCTTTATAAAAAAGTAACTATGCAGGCATTCGTGCGTGGGCTAAAAGAACCACTAGGTTCTCGCATACGTTGTATGCGTCCTATAACCATAGAAAAGGCGCTCGAATACGTGCAAGAAGAATTAAATATATTGTACTTGCAACAGCGCCACGAGCCCCATAGGTATCAAACAAACTCCAAAGTCCCTGCATTTCCTTCTACTTCATTTGCACCACCACGTCCACCACAAAATTTCCATTCACCCGCACCCAGGTGGCCGACACCTATAGGGCAGCAGCCCATGAGGCCCCCGCCTCAACAATTTAAATTTAATACACCTATGCAGCACCATCGCATGCCTAGTAACACCCAAAGGATGTTCGGTGCGCCACCTCCTAATCATAATAACCACGGTTTTACAATCTCACATAGATATCCACCTCCTAATCACAATGGTAATAAGCCTATGAGTGGAGTCAGCCACTTCGTATCCAAGCCCATGCCACCTAGAATCACTGGACATGACTGGCAACGTTACGGTAATCCCCCTCCTTCTAACTACTTTAAGACTAAAGAACTTAACTTTAACCAGACCTACGAAGAAAATGACTATGACTATTATTCACCAAACTACGACTACCAATACGACTATACAGACTTACATACTAGCTACAACGATGACTATAATCCTTATGAATATCAGCATAGTAACCATGTTCTGTATGAATTCCCCTATGAGAGTGACCCTCGACATCATGGTCCATCACCTCACCAGGTCATAGAATCCCCACAACCTTCCACCAGTCAGAAAGAGCAGGATTTTCCCAACAGCCGTCACAACGACGCATTAAAATAGAATTAAACTTACAATCTAAAAAAGAATTACCTTATATACAGATTTATAACCCGCCACTTAAGTTTCTTATAGATACCGGCGCTAACCAATCTTTTATAAGTCCGGAAGCAGTTGATAATTTTTATTTTCATATAAAAAAAAACTTCGATCCATTCGAGGTAACTAATTCTTGCAATACGAGCATTCATGAATATTCTATTACGATACCTAGTTTTGCAGAGTTTAATACAACGAATAAGATGAAATTATTTATCTATAAATTCCATAATTATTTTGATGGTTTGATTGGTCTCGATTTATTAGAAAACTGTAAGATAGATCTTAAACATAATATATTATTCACTGACAGTGCTAGTATACCGCTATTACGTTACCAATGTAGGAAACCTAGCTCATCCCAAGTTATCCCTGCTAATTCTTCAAGCTTAGTTAACATCCCTATCCACTATCCTGATGGTGATGTATTTGTACCTGAACAATTTTTGTGTAACTGCATTATTCAGGAGTGTATTACGACAGTGACTGACATGACTGGCACAATAGAGATGAAAAACCCGACAGACAAAGACATACTAATTACTTTTGATCGCCCAGTACCTATTGACTTGTGTAATATTCAGTGCACTCGCACCGAAAACGATTCAAACCGTGTTAACGACGTCTTAGCCCGACTTCGAACTAACCATTTAAATGCGGAGGAACGAGCTAACTTACAATCTTTATGTGCACGGTACGCCGATGTATTTTATATTGAAGGCGAACCATTAACTTTCACCAATAAAATTAAACATAATATTAGGACACACGACGAACTTCCAGTTTTTACTAAAAGTTACCGCTACCCCTTCATACATCGAGAAGAAGTTAGGGATCAGATATCAAAGATGTTGGACCAAGGTATCATACGACCCTCAGATTCAGCATGGAGCTCGCCTATCTGGGTAGTTCCTAAGAAGGCAGACGCTTCTGGTAAACAGAAATGGAGACTGGTAGTGGACTTTAGAAAACTAAATGACAAGACAATAGACGACAAGTACCCCATACCCAACATAACTGACGTACTTGACAAACTTGGCAGGTGCCAGTACTTTACCACCCTTGACCTAGCATCAGGCTTCTACCAAGTTGAGATGAACCCTAGTGACATCCCTAAAACTGCATTCAATGTAGAGCATGGGCACTTTGAATTCCTTAGAATGCCCATGGGTTTAAAGAACTCCCCCTCCACGTTCCAACGAGTCATGGATAATGTACTCCGAGGACTCCAGAATGAGATATGCTTAGTATACCTTGATGATATAATCGTGTTTAGTACGTCACTCCAAGAACATATGATAAATCTTGAGAAAGTTTTTAGTCGATTACGAGAATCCAATTTTAAAATACAGATGGATAAGTCCGAGTTCTTAAAACTAGAGACCGCATATCTTGGTCATGTGATAAGCAGTGAAGGCATTAAGCCTAACCCTGACAAGATTAAAGCTATCCAAAACTATCCCTTGCCTAAGACTCCCAAAGAAATTAAACAATTTCTAGGACTGTTAGGCTACTACAGAAAATTTATACCTGACTTTGCTCGTGTGACTAAACCTATGACTAGATGCCTTAAGAAAACTAATAAGATCACCCTAGACCCCGAATATGTGCAATGTTTCGAAACTTGTAAGACTTTACTGACAAACGACCCCATACTACAGTACCCCGACTTTACCAAAGACTTTATACTGACTACAGATGCCTCCAACGTGGCCGTAGGGGCCGTACTTTCCCAAGGCTCAATAGGATCGGACAAACCCATTTGCTATGCATCTAGAACACTAAATGACAGCGAACTAAATTATAGCACCATCGAGAAGGAACTGTTAGCCATTGTGTGGGCTACTAAGTACTTCAGACCTTACTTATTTGGCCGTAAATTTAAAATTTTAACAGACCATAAACCCCTTCAATGGATTATGAACCTTAAAGAACCCAACTCTAGACTGACTAGATGGCGACTTAAGCTAAGTGAATACGACTACACTATTATATATAAGAAAGGAAAATACAACACTAACGCTGACGCCCTGTCCCGGGTTCAAATTAATAACGAGGAGATCGAATCCCTTCTTCAAGAATGTGGAATAGACCTCTCGATTGTACCTGAACCTCCAAATTCTTCTACTGCTACCATACATACCTCTGCCGAAGATCCCATCCTCGAGATACCTATAACTGACGAACCTTTAAATAAATTCCACAGACAGATTTGCTTTACCATTGTAGGTGACATAAAACGACGTACGACAGCGACTAAACCTTTTGATACGCACACACGGACACACATACAAGTTTCAGAGTCCACCCTAGAACAGGATGTGATTAATGCAATTAAAGAATATGTCAACCCCAAAATTAAAACCGCCCTTAAGATTACTCCACCACTAGGAATGTATTCTATCATCCCTATTCTCCAACGTAACTTCAAAAGCTCTTCTATGAACCTAGTTTTAGCAAAAACTGAGTTAGAAGACGTAAAAGAATATTTGAAACAGCAGGAAATAATCAAGCATTACCACGAAGGAAAGACGAATCATAGAGGGATTAATGAATGCTACTTAGCATTGTCCCGGCGTTATTACTGGCCCAAAATGAGAGAGGAAATTTGTAAGTACATTAATGAGTGCACAGTTTGTGGCCAATCTAAATACGATAGGAATCCCATTAAACCGCAATTTAACATCGTACCACCCGCGACCAAACCTCTAGAAATAGTCCACATAGACTTGTTTACAGCCCAGAATGAGAAATACTTGACCTTTGTCGACTCTTTTTCAAAATACGGACAAGCTTACCATCTACGTGACGGTACAGCAGTTAGCATACTACAAGGACTACTGACTTACTGTACTCACCATGGACTACCACTGACCATAATCACTGATAATGGGACTGAGTTTACCAACCAACTCTTTTCTGAGTTCGTAAGGCTGCATAAGATCAACCACCATAAGACCTTAGCTAACTCCCCTAACGACAATGGTATCGTAGAACGATTCCATTCGACATTACTGGAACACTTACGTATACTGCGACTGAAACAGAAAGACGAACCAACGGTTAACCAAATGCCCTATGCTTTGCTTGCCTATAATAGTTCAGTTCATAGTTTTACTAAGTGTAGACCCCATGACATAATAAGAGGACATTTTGACCCCAGAGACCCCTTGGACATCGATTTAACGGAACACCTTATGCAACAATACATTCTCACCCATCGCGACCAAATGAAAACCGTATACGAGCTCATTAACGAGCACACTACAGCAGAACGTACCAACTTAATGACTTCTAGAAATAAAGATCGGGAGCCAGAAGTCGAATACCAGCCAGACCAGCAGGTTTTCATTAAAAACCCGTTAGCTAGCCGACAAAAGTTAGCACCGCGATACACACAGGACACTGTACTTGCCGACCTCCCTATACATATATATACGACTAAAAAGAAAAGACCCATAGCCAAGTCACGACTCAAGCGAGTGCCTAAGACCAAAAAATTGTTGCAGGATTCGACTACTGCCGTTACTCTGCCTGACAGTGGCAACAGAGATACGACTTGAGCAACTCGACAATGGACCTGGACTTTTACCTTTCAAACTTGGAAAAGCTAAACTTATTACTCAGTACCACTCTTTCATACAGTATATTGAACTTTCTGAATTAGAACGACAACTTGATTGTATTAACAACCAATTAGACACTTTTAGAACTAGATTAGATAACAATACTCTTCCTATATTCGAATTGCAAATAGATTACTTAAATTCTAAGCTACTTAAGATAACTTCCCAACTACAGAGTTTAGAACCCAATCGTGTTAAGAGAGGATTAATCGACGGACTAGGATCCCTTATAAAAAGTGTAACTGGTAACTTAGATCATAATGATGCCGAGAATTATAATAAAGCTATTGAATTATTAGAGAGCAATGAAGAAAAGCTATCTTCCGAATTTAACAATCACGTTAGTCTTAATAAAAATTGGATGTCCCAATACACTCAAATAATAAGTAGTTTAGTAGAAAACCAACATAAAATCAATGAAACTCTAACGTTAATATTAGATAAACGTAACTTTTCTGAAATCAAGTTTGCTAAGTTTGCTCAGTTATTAGCTATAATTAGTGAGAACGCAGATGATTTATACTTAGAATTAGTTAGATTAGAGAATGTGTTAGCATTTATTCGTGCATCGAGCACACACCATAGTATGCTAAGTATAGATAACTTAGAAAATATAATTATTAGACTTAGGAAAGTATATAATAGTAATGAAATACTTGATGCCGAATTGAGAGATTATTATAATATAATCAAACCTGGTAGCTATTTTATCAATAAACGGTTAGTGATAATTTTTAAATTCCCCATTGTATCTCCTAACAATTTTGAATTTTACCGATTATCAATTGTTCCTAATAAACTCCAGCAGACCTTCATACCACCCTTTCCTTATATGGCAACCGATAGGAAAGCTTTCATGTACATGGAGGCTGAATGCCCGAAGTTTGGTCAATACCTTCTCTGTGAAGAGACAAGCAATCATCATCTACGGGAACAACCAGATTGCATCCAGAGCATTATAATCAACCAGTCCTTGGATAAGTCATGCCGCCCGACCAAGATTAGCCTCAATAGGGAGGCAATGGAGCAACTGGACGACCGTCATTACACCCTCATATTCCCACAACCGACGAAAGCTGAACTGCAGTGTAGCCGCCGGGAGTACATATCACTTTCAGGAAGTTACCTTGCCACCATCCCGCTGGAGTGCTCGCTTAGAACGAAGTCCATAAGTATCATTAACAACGACGATGAGATTAAAGGCCAGCCGCTAAAGATAACCGGTAATTTTGTGTTCTTTTTTAATTACTGTACCTAGCTGTAAGTTATACCTCCTTTTACAATATTTTTATAAGTCTTTAATCATGTGAATTTTCGGAATAACTATAATGGTTACATTATTTATTAATAATAATTTAAGCACTCCACAAGCAATGTCATGAATTTCTCATATTTTTGTCTATTATACCTTATTCCAATTTTCATTTGACTCTATTTTATATAATTTATTTTTGAGATTTCTTAGAAGGTTAATGCCAAAGTAGGTACTTAAATGTGCCATACCTATTAGCATATTTTAATATAGGACTTTATTTTATTAATAAGATGGTATTAAAACTGACAGTATTTTTTCTTGTGTAGACAAAATATTATTTCTATTGTACGATGTATCTTAAATAAATCGTAGTGTACATTTACTGTGGTTGCATGAAACTGTTTACGTAAAGCATTTAAACGATGTGTCAAGTCGGTTAGTAATTAGACTTGTCGATTTACTGAATTTCTAGATTATTAGAGTATAAGAAACGTGTGTTATGCGATTTTTTTATTTTCTTTTTAGATGAATTTATTTTGATATATTCCTTAAGTATTATCCCGGAAATGATTTTTATACCCAGATTTACAAGTAACTGATCTATTAATTTCAAAATATATAGATGTCCCTATACCGTTTGGACCTGTTTATTGAAAATTAAAGTCATGTAGGAACGTACGTGTAATGTATAGTAAAAAGTGGTCGTTATCTCCGAGATGCGATAGTGTAGGCGCCTAGACTTATATAAAGACATCGCGCCCGTTAGTTTTAGCCGTCAATCAGTATTAGAATCGCCATAATTATAATGTAAATATTGAAAGGTAGCGGCGGTACGCAGCGTTACCGCGCCGCGCACGCACCGGCACACGGCAGAGCGAGTGCGTAGAACAGAATACCACTATCTCCGAGATACGTATAATTCTACGTTACATTAAATATAATATGCCTAATTGAATAGAAAAATATTGTTGTTAAACTTGATGTATTTTAGAAAATTATTGATTTAATCGATGTTACATAGATGTTTATTGTATATATAGGTGTAACTGAAGCCAATAAGGATGGGGTATTGAGTGTTATAGAGAAGGCTGTATTTTTGGGTGATATTTTAGAAATGGAAGGCAGCATATCTTTGTAAACTGTATAATTATAACACAATGGTTGGAATGCGAAGGTAAAGAAATTGTAAAGATGTGATAAAATAAGAATTTTAGATTTAGTGTTGTTGTGCTATTAATAAAATATGTTCAGATGTGGTGATTTTTTTATTTAATATTGTGTTACTTACCCTATTCCTTTGTACGATTATATCTTTTATCTTATCTTTTGATCTATTATACTTATCCTTTTATTAATTTATTGTTAATATCTATTATTAAAGGCTGTTTAAGGGTAAGTTGTATGATGTACTTACTTCATAAAATAATAAATTTAAAACAAATGACGAATTGTTCAAACAGCTTTGTAGTAAAATCGCATTAGTTAGCAAGATGTGAAGTAAAGAAAAAACAAATAACCGTTTATCTAAGCAACGGAAGTGTAGTATAGTGTAGTAGTAAAGATTAATTAGTTACCTAAATAATAAAAGTATCAAAAAAGTGACAAAACAATAAACACCAAATCAATAACGTATAAGTTGGGTTGGGGTTGGCGATAGAAATAAGTTTTAAATGCTCCAAGTACGTAAAAAGGCTTCTATAGCATAGTATGTGACGTCGAACTTTCTTTGGCTGCCTTCATCACAGTTTCCCATTTACCATTTGTGTCGGAGCGGCGTGCAGAGCGCACGTAACGCCCGTTGTCGAACGATTGTGTAAATTCCAGCCGGTTGCCGTCATTGTCACCATAAACCAACCGTGAATTTTGTATTTTTTGTTCCTAAACAACGTGAAACTACTCTCGGATTTTAGACAGTGAAACAGTGAACAGGAAAGACGTTTAAGTGAATGAAAATATCAATACAAAAATGTTTAAGGATAATAAACGATAAATGATAAATAAGGATAAATAAACGAAGCCGCGGACAAAACTTGTCCTTATAAAATTATTGATTAGTTATGCAGGAAGAGCTGACGCTAATAATTCGCATTTGCCAATCATTCATATACGTTATATCGACAGACTAATAAATAACCATTCGCTCCTAGTACCTATATTTACCAGTAATTATTTTAATTGTCTTTTAACTATCAGCCAATTGGAAAAACATGAAGCTAACGTGCTACTGGTTAAGATATAAAACAGTCTCATTATTGTTTAGTTACACGATTGCATGTAATCAATACATTTGTTCATTTTACTCGTGCAATAAATTTTAATGTTTCAATTAAGTGTACAGCAAGTGTAGATAAAGAATACAACGCCATCTATTGTCATATCGAAGGTAAGTGTTTTAAAGCGGTTGTGTTACCTCATCTTACAATATTATTTACTTAGGAGCCTTATAATAAATTTAATATATTATGTAAGTAGCAAACGAGCATGCAGTCCACCTGATG
>DWNN01000009.1:0-11118 GCA_018250335.1 Astraptes enotrus | reverse complement strand
AACTGTACTATTACGCTGTATGATAGCGTCCCTTATAAGGATCAAATGTATAAAGTAATTATATATGACAAGCTAAAGGAAAAGTTAATTTTACAGAAAATACATTTTTTCATATTTATTCTCATATAAACCAATTTGAAACTTTTGATTGGTCTGGCCACATTTTTTCTAATAATAAACAATTGTTGTAATCAAATCGAGTTAAATATAACCACAAGACATATTTTTCATTAACCTAACACAACCACATATATGTTTTATCTTGAAACTTTTTCAACGTGGATTTGACAAACAACTTTTCAAAATTCAGTTTCGGCAGAGTGTCCCGAAAATTTACCAAACGTGTGGTCGGTAGAAGCTTGTTGGAACTCGTTTTCTCGCCACAAAACACGGTCGCTTTTCACTTTTTAATTCGTTACTTCGTTTTGGCTCCGAACCTATGAGAACTACTATGGAATGGACGCTGGATTCAGGAAATTCAATTTCAGAAGAGCTATTCTGTATAAGGGACTAAAGGTACGTAGGATTCTATCATACATTTATTTTAAAAAACCTGAATTATCTTGTTTCATTAAGTTGAAATAAATCATTGAAGTTTAGTAGGTAAAAATTAAGTCATGCCTGCACTCAAAAACATCTAAATTCAATCAAGATCTTATTTGAACAAACAACAAACCAAACCGTCGTTTATAAAGTTAGGTATTATAATTTTAACACTTCTAATTGCAATATTTTATTAGATATGACATACATAATTATCTCTATATTGCATGTATATTGTCATTAATTTGAGGGATTGTCAATTCGTGTAATTGCGTCCGCTTCACGTATCCTCTTAGACCGGTTATGAAATATACACGACGAATAGATAACCTCTTTCCTGTGGGAAGTCGGTTAATAAAATCAATATATGCAATGTTTTGCGAAATAAGAACGAAATTAAAGAAAATCTGCGTACTAGAAATTTACAATTTTCAAACTTTGGTAGTTTCTTTTCACCTACGAAGATCGACATTTGAAAACTTTCAACCACTAGAAGATGTCACATTTCAGTATTTGGTAGGGAAAATATTGTACGGGTATGATTCGACCCAGTTACATGGATTGTGATCACGGCGAAACAATTTCGCCGGCCACGATCCGCGATAATATTGGACTAAAATCGTATATTGTATGGATTTGCTATTAATAACGGTCGTCAAATGCCAAAGAGGTCTTTTCTCACAAAATGTATTTAAAATTTGCAACTAGTCAGCACATATTCGGAATGCAATTCGTGCTGTAACTAGAGCCGACTTAGGAGAGCTCCATTTCGTGTACCATAATGGGTTTTCGGCGCTTGTTTGCGGGGACATGAGAACTAGTTTCTCTCTCGAATTGTTAGAGGTCACTGCTGCGGCGATGCAATCTAGGTGTAGTGAGTACAACGAAAATAGAAGGTTGCGAAGCTTTTCAATTAATTTGTACGTTAGAAGACACTAAAATGGAAGTGATGTTTACAGTTGTTTGTGTTGTGTGTGTTTGAATTTCTTTGCTACTTTTTGAATAAACTGTGTAGATAAAGGCTTTACTTATTGTCGTAGTTATATTATGAAGATAATAGAATTGTACTGCTTCAAATATTTTGTATTTTTAATTTATGAAATTCAATAAAAAAGCTACTTGGAATACTTTTAGTAACACACATTTTTAATTTATATTGCTCAGCAAATTTGCTTCGGATAATATTAAACTGTTGTAAATTCTGGCTGAATGCGAAATCGGATTGAAACTATTGCTGGTTTTCAGCTTCATTATAATAATCTATCAACGAATCATTTATTTATATGGTTTTCTCTACAATGATAACAATAGCGTTACAATAAATTAGATTAATAGGAAGATATTTATGCTATTATACAATTTTACCCTTAATCATATATCCAAGATACAAGTAGTAAGTCTTGATAAAAGTAATATATGTAAGAACTATTATATGTAGAACATAAAAGTCTTCATATTTTTCTAAATGGTAGATATTTTCAAGTGAAATAACGCTTCATGCCTCAAGCAAGTCATACAAATTACGATAGCAAAAAGCTCGTTAAGACACATTTTTCTTTTACTAAATAATTAATTTCGTATACTATCATGTAGCAGTTTAGGTAATGTATATGGTTACCTATAAGGATCCGGACTATGGTAATGGAAAACACGTGTTACCGTTAACTGCATATATTTGCGACTGAATCAACTTACGCGACGGACGCAGCCGTCTCTATACACATATATCTACATAAACAGTATTACGTGTCCCTACACCATTCCCCCCTTAACCACAAAAAAAAATGATAGACCTAGTACCTAAGAAAAATCACTGGCAGCGATATATCTATATGCTGACCTAAGTTGAGTACTGAGGTGGCGCGGGTTGCTGGCAGGGGACCGTCTGCACGGTCACCATCGCTGGGTTGCTGGAGGTCATCTGTCGGCGCACCCATCCTTTTGCCGAATGCCTGCAGCGCTTGCACGTCAAGTAGCCGACAACCAGGACGATAATTACCACCAAACCGATTATTACCCAGTTCAGTGTGTCCAATTTCTGAGTTATGACAGAATTGTTCACTGTCGCCTGCGCAACGACATCTTGCGACTGAGCTTTACTTTGACCCCAACCCATGTTAGCGACTGTTTCGTTCAAATGTTAATTTAAAACTAGAAAACTATTTTGTAAAAATGTACTACATTGTATGAGTATTTTCACCAAACATGATTACTAATACTTTCGTAATATTACAATCACATAAAATTAAGAGTTTTCACTATTAACCATTGTTATTAAAACGTACCTTAAAACAATGTATATAAAGTATAAAACCAAAGTAGAAGAAAAAATAACTAATTTATTTAACCTACATAATTAATCATAACTTCGATACTCGCGTCGCATAAAAATGTCAACTATACAAAACGCGCAGGTGGCCTGATGACGCGGCCGCTTCGCGATGTTCTCGGACATAGAATTTTACTAGAAGTGGTTGCGTTATGAGAACTTAAACTATTTTTATTTACGTTACTAAAGTTATTACCACTATTACTATAATTAAAATTATCTGATGGCATCTCGTCGAGTATAAAAGCTGGTTTAAGCCTATCGATAGAAATACAAGATTCCTTATCTCCTATCTTAATAATAAAAGTCTTTCCTTTCCTTCTAATTACATTATAGGGACCTTCGTATGGCGGCTGGAGTGATTTTCGCAGTAGATCATTTCTAACAAATACGCTCTTACAAGTATTAAGATCGTTCGACACAAATAATGATCGCGAATTACCGTGGATCTTGGGTCGCGGTTTTAATTTATTAATAGCATCTCTAAGCAACTGTAAATATTCCGAGTCCGAAGTACATAACTTGGTATCGTCATAAAAATCACCCGGCAATCGAATCGCTTTACCGTAGGTTAACTCGGCTGCGCTCACGCCGCTGTCACTTCTAGTAGCTGAACGCAGACCTAATAGCGCGATCGGAAGTTCATCTACCCAGGAATTGTTGCATTGTAAACGTGTCATGAGAGCCACTTTTAGTGCTCTATGCCAACGTTCTATCATGCCGTTGCTTTGTGGATGGTAAGGAGTCGTACGCAGTTTGTATATACCCAGATATTTCATGAGGTTATTAAACAAATCGCTCTCAAATTGTCTTCCTTGGTCGCTTGTAAGCTTCGAAGGACAGCCAAAACGAGATATCCAACACTCAAACACCATTCTAGCTACGGTCTCCGCTGTGATATTCTGTACGGGTACGGCTTCCGGCCATCCCGTGGCGCGATCTATCATTGTTATACAATATTTATAACCATCAGCTGATATTGGCAAAGGACCTACTATATCGATATGTAAATGCTGAAAACGGTTTACCCGTTCAAATTCACCTACACCCGATATAGTATGCCTATTAATTTTTACTTTTTGACAACGTATACATGCTCTAGCCCATTTAGCAATGTCTCGATCCATATTTGGCCAAAAGAACTTTTGTTTGATCATTTGTTTACTACATTTAATGCCAGGATGGCTAAGGTCATGTACTGCATGAAAAGCTGTAAGTCTAAAATTCTCTGGTAAATAAGGTCTTATTTTATTATATGAAACCTCACAATAAACTTGTTTCTCACAGTCGGGCAAGTAAAACTGCTTGAACTGCAAGTTACTATCCGACACGTGCAAGGCTCGCTGTAGGTACTCGTCACTGGATTGTTTTTCTGCTAACTCTGCATAATCCAGTACCGTGGGACAGCTTATTGTTTCTAACCTGGAAAGAGTATCTGCTACTACATTTTGTTTACCACTTACGTACTTAATATTTGTACTAAATTCGCTAATGAAAGAAAGTTGGCGAATTCGCCTAGGGCTTTCTTTATCGCTCGTTACTTTACTGAATGCGTATGTAAGTGGTTTATGATCAGTAAATATTGTTAGATTTCGACCTTCTACTAAATTCCTAAAGTATCTGATGGCCATATATATCGCTAACAATTCCCTGTCATAAGTTGAATATTTAACTTCTGTTTGCGTTAATTTTTTTGAAAAATATCCCAGCGGTTTCCAACCTTCATTTATCTGTTGTTGTAAGACTGCACCCACGCTAGTGTTCGACGCGTCACACATTAATGATAAATTAGCATCATGTAATGGGTAAGACAATGTAACGGCGCTTTTTAAGCTTTCCTTACATTTCTCAAATGCCTCGTTGGCCTTATCCGTCCACTCAATTATTGTTTTATCTCGCTTCTTAGTATTATGTAAATAATTATTTAATTCTGCCTGGCAATCGACTGCCTTAGGAATATGTGCACGGTAAAAGTTAACCATACCGAGAAAACGACGCAATTGCTCAACGTTTTCGGGTCTCGGAAAATTTACAATCGCTTGCACTTTCTTGTCGAGCGGGCGAACGCCATCCGTCGACACTTCATACCCTAAGAAGTCTAATTTGGACACTCCGAACACACATTTTGAAAAATTAATTGTCACGCCATATTCGTCGAATCTTTCAAAAATCGCTTTCAGATGCTCTTTATGAATTTCCGCTGATTCACTCGCTATACAGACATCATCTATGTAATTAAAAACGAAATCGAAGCCACGCAGTACTATCGTATCCATGAATCTCTGGAAAGATTGAGCTGCGTTGCGCAAACCAAACGTCATCCGCGGAAATTCAAAAAGGCCAAACGGTGTAATGATTGCGGTTTTTTCAACGTCCTCCGGGGCAACCGGTATAAAATGATACGCTCTATTTAAATCTAATTTACTGAAAATAGTTTTATTTCCTGCCACTAAATATTTAAAATCGTTAATGCGCGGAATCGGATAACGATCGGGCTTAGTTATAGCATTTAATCTCCGATAGTCCCCACACGGGCGAATTTCCCCATTTTTCTTGGGCACCACGTGTAACGGACTCGCCCACGGACTTTTAGATGGCTGACAAATACCTAAATCTAACATGTTTTGAAATTCCGCTTTAACCCTCATGTATCGGTCTGGAGGTAGCGGTCTCGCTTTAGCGTGTACCGGTGGCCCCGTAGTTTCAATATGATGGCACACCGAATGCTTAGGTATGTCCTTATAAGATACTAATTTAGTGACATCCGGATATCCACATAGTATATCATGCCAGATATTATTATTAATTACTGTCTTAATAGAAGATTCGCACTCATTATGACATACAATAGAAGCGATCGTATTTAGACGCGTAAGTTGATCTACTAGCCTTCGCGTACTTAAATCTACCAACAGCTTATAATGGGTTAAAAAATCTGCCCCTATTATAGGCTGTTTGACAGCCGCTACGATGAATGTCCATCGGTAAGCTCTTCTTAAACCTAGATCTAAAATTAAATTACGCATACCATATGTTTCTATCTCGGTTCCGTTAGCCGCGTAGAGTTTATATTTGTCACTCGCGATAACGTTGGAACTGCACTTGGATACAGGAATTACGGAAACGTTTGCGCCAGTGTCTATTAAAAATCTTAGTCCACTGTTTTTGTCCAACACACAAAGGCGATTTGACGTGTTGATACAAACCTCCGCCACAGGTTGTATCACACCTAGTTTTCCGATGCGGTAGTGTTTGTCGGCTCCTTCCAATTACACGGCTCGACGCATTTAGTAGCTTTGGCACGATACTTATAATGATAATAGCATAACCATTCGGGGTTTTTACGCCCTCTACTCACGGCCCTCGATTGTGACCTTGACCGTCGATATCCGTTCGCGCCATTCCTACCGCGTTGTGGGGTACGTGAACGATGCAGCTCTGCGACTTCCATCCGTAACTTCTCCACCATGGCGGCCAATTCCGAGCATGAGCTGGAGTCCTTTGGGGTAGGAGTAGACACCCCTGCGATCTCCGCCGGTCTCGACGCCTCCATAACTTTGTCCGCCACGACTGCCAGATTGTCCAGATTCGTGACTTCTGTAACCGCCAACACTGCCTGCACCGCCGTCGGGAGATGACTGTTCCACATTATTTGAAGTGTAGCGTCCGGTATTTTTCCCCGCGCCAAATCCCTCATCCGCCGTAAAAGTTGTGATGGCTTCTGGGTCCCAAGCTCCATCTCGCCCAGCAGCTTTTGGAACTGGCGGGTTTCCGACTCTTCAAATACCTGAAGCAGCCTTTCTTTCAGCGTGCTGTATTTTCGCGACTCGGGTGGAGCTAGCAACAAGTCACTAACTTGCTGTATCGCAGTTTTATTGAGCTTAGTGACAACTAAATTCATTTTTGCGGCGTCAGCCAATTTTTGGTTGTCGATCACCGCTTCAAACTGAACGAACCAAAGCCTCGGCTGGTCGGCCCAAAACTCTGGTATCCTCGATGACACCGTTATGCTGGCTAGTGCTGATTCTCCTTCATCACGTGGCTCCACTTTGGGCTCTTGGGCACTGATCGTAGGTGCTTCTTGAGTGGCCATAGTCCAATTCACAGTTAACTTTTCGGGGTCACCAGTTTAGGTAATGTATATGGTTACCTATAAGGATCCGGACTATGGTAATAGAAAACACGTGTTACCGTTAACTGCATATATTTGCGACTGATTCACTTACGCGACGGACGCAGCCGTCTCTATACACATATATCCACATAAACAGTATTACGTGTCCCTACACGCACATACTTCGAATAATCAGAGGTTTGAACCTCGAACCTTGAGCCAGGGATTTGAACCTCGGACTTTTCGATTGACCACTAGGCAATCACTGCTATACAAAACTATCTACCACCTTCCAAGTGTTATTAAAATGTTCATGTATTTATATTAAATAATGGGTGAATGGTCTAAATGTACTACTAACGTGACCCATAAGCCACAGCGAACAGATCCTGGTAGTGCGGATTCCACTGCAGGTCGCAGACCGCGTGACTTCGCATCGGTTCAAACTGGAACTTCCACAGTGGCAGGAGAGATCCCATTCCTTCACGAAACTCGTCCGATGGGTCGTCCCAGTAACGGTAGTCTTGAGCTAAAAATGGTCAATTTAACGTAGAAGGGTTCATTTACATCTACAGACATGTCGGGTCGAAAGCCTATCGTAGCAGATAAAATATGTAATATTCTCCTATACATGTGTATACACGTATTTGTATCTACCGTAACACGGGCCTATCAAAATATCATATGGAAAAATATGATTTTATTTGTCACGGTAGGCAAGTGTCTGGTACAGTTAGTCTGTAGATATAAATGAAGGCAAACGTGTAGTAATTTCTAGCTACTCAACAAAAGATGGCGCTACTAGCATCTTAAAACGTAAGTCCCGAAAGTCCGAATTGTTTTATCGGAGGAAGCCGTTTTTAAGAATGAGGTATGATATTTTGATATTAATTTTAGATGAGTTTCTGTCTAATTCTTACTCTTAGGGCGCACAGAAGTCTATGCATAATTATCTCAGTAGTGTTCGTGAAGTAAAAGTTCCTTCATTATCAATTTACCTTTTGACAAGATTGGCCAGATCAGACAACTTTTAAAATAAGAATATTTATGTTTATATGCAGTAAAAAAAGCCTAATTTCACCTCAAATAATTACATTTAAATTTGACGTTTATAATACTCATATTATTATTAAGGTCACAGAAATACGTGGATATAATCAACCACGTTTCCCGCGTAACCACATACAAGGTGACACATTCAACACATTCGCTAGGGTTCTGTTAAACAATCAAATTACAAGGCCCCTGTCACCGCTCTACGGAGCCGAGAAATTAGTGATTCAAATGTTTGTCAAGTTATATTACAGCTTCCGTTCTCGACTTTGTATAAGGTTTTGTAGGTAATTGAGAAAATAAGAAATTTGGTTTTGATGCGGAGTACTCAAACTTTAATATTAAGTAGCTCACAAATACAGAAACAAACTGATAACTAATTTTGCACTGTGCAAATAATTTTAATATTATTACCGTGTTGAAAAAGCTCTATGAAATATTATTATAAAATAATTTAAAAAGAAACTACTTATAAACAATAAAAGAAAAAGATTTCAACCGGTTTTTAACGCACTTACAGAACTTTATAGTAGGTAATACGGGATTATTATTTACCCCAATCGACTGTAAAAATATATAACAAAAGTTCATATTCAAATTAATAACTGAGTCCTCCAACAGATAATATATACCGAATAGAAATTATATAAAGCTTTACGTTTGAAATGCGGAACCCTAGTCATAAGCCAATTTAGCACGTGACTTATTTATATTATTTATTCGCTATATAATCTTTTGTATGACGAAATGTTTATAAACTGATTAATAAGAAGTTAAGACGTAATGTCATAGGCCATATGTTAACTGTAAAAATTCTTATCTACATAACAATTGCGTACCTACAATATTTTACTAGCCATTTTAGATATATTCAAACATGTGTAAATAAATTAGACGTAGTTTATTAGTAGATACATTTATTCTTTGTTTGTTAACCGTCTTCAAAAGAGGTTCTCAACTTGGCCTGTATTTTTGTAACATGTACCTACATATGTATTTTGGTATTACATATTTAGTAAAAACGAAGATAACAGCGATAGTACAGTAATATAAAATTCGATATTAATTAAAGTTCCACGTACAAATGTTTACAAATCTAAGGGCCTTTCGTCGTGGTCAACCCTTTATTATCCCACTACTGGGCACGGGTCTCCTCTCAGTATGAGAGAGGTTGGGTCATCGTCCACCACGCTGGTCAAGTGCGAATTGATAGAATTCACACCCCTTTGAGAACTTTTTTTTTTGTAAAGAAAGAACTCTCAAGCGTGTAAATTTCCTCACGATGTTTTCCTTAACCGTTACAGCAACTGACAATTAATTTTTAAAATGCACATAATTTTGAAAAATTAGTGGTGCGTGTCTGGACTCTGAACTTGGGACCTCCCGATTGCGGCGCTGAGTTTCTAACCACTACGCTATCACTACTAAGGGCCTTTCATGCACCTGTAATGTGCAATACAAATAAATTATTACTGGCTAAAGCTCCACATAACATCGTAATGAAACCTGCATGTCTGTGCATAAATAAAGTTGTCAAAGGTGTAAAGACAATAAAGTACAAATTAGCTAGCATGGTGGACCCTTAACTCGTCTCCTTCAGAGAATTAAAGGGAATCGCTTCGTCGTCGTGAAGTTCATTTTTGTTTTTATTAAAAGGATTCTGTACCTGGAATTCTGTTAGTAGTACTTAAACCTAAACCTAATACAAATATTAGATAAGCTACGCTTTTTTAAGTGTAATAAGTGTACCTACAGTACAAAAGCTTTCAAAGCTACGTATAACTAAAGTTATATAAAGGGACGTAACATGTAAGGCTGTCTACGTCCGCGAAGGTATGGACATTATCTAAAAACCCCGATAACTACACGAGCCATAAAAGGCCTCAAATTATAGGTGATCCATAGGGTTTGCTTAAACTTACCAGACATTTCGGGTTTTTAAACCTAGTTACTAATTTGTTATGTTTATGAAAAAAATCTTTGAGAGAATTAATCTCTTTATACTTACTTCATGAAATAAATTAAAACAACATTATATTTATATGATAACTAGCATATTTAAATGTCTTACCGAGACCAGTCGTGCCGCTACTGTAAAATTAACTTTCGTAGTTATAGACGACGCTCGTTGTTTGGGATACACATGTAATACGCCGTAAACCCCCGTCTCATCGCTTCTGTATTCAAAATACTCCGGGCATGGAGACTGTGTGTACTGGCCATACGTCGAGATTAACAGTAAAGAACTTATAAACAAAACGTCATAGAACATAAGTTCCATTTTTAACGTTTTGATCAATTTTCTTAAATAATAACACGTTCACAAACACGACAGCCTCACATTTTTTTAATCGCGAAGTAAACGCGCAGTCGGTACTTCGACCGGCGATGTACTGCCGTTGACGGTTGAGCTGTAATAAAACTAGATGGATGGCTTTACTTGTGCTATGGATAAAATCATTATCCTCATTCTTTCGTCAGAACTGCTATGTCGTATCTGTACTTACCCAATTACTCTCGTATTTAATTAATTAATTTTTTACACATGATTAACGACTGACGTATTTAATAGGTAAATATCAGTACAATTTATTTTAAATATCATAACGTAAGTATAATATGTAGAGCACGTAGATTATATGAATGGGAATTAAACACCAAGGTATTAAAAAACCCATAATAAATTACGTAGGTAAATAGCTACGACGTTCTACGACTTACAAGATACAATAATGTAGAGCATGTAGAGTATAATGATGGAAAAACGATTATATAATTATGTCTACTAGAGGCCCATTGTAGTGGTTGAAATTCGACCACTACGACGTAATTCGTAATTAAATCCGAATAAAAACTAAACATAATATTTACCGAAATATAACATGATTTTTATTGGTCTCAATTTTAACAGAGTTTTTATTTTTGATATATTATGATACATCATATATGCGTGTAATCGGGATCTGGGAAACGGCTCTAACGATTTTCATGAAAGTCACAGAATAGGGGTATTTCGGCACAAAAAATCGATTTATCAAGGTTACAGGTCCGAGAAAAGCTCGATTCCCAAGATATAAGC
>DWNN01000008.1:0-11499 GCA_018250335.1 Astraptes enotrus | reverse complement strand
GTCGAAAACAAAGCGAACGTGTAAATCTTTGATACTAAATATGACGCGTGGTATGTTATCGCAGCCGACAGGAAATCAATTTGTTCGAATGTGCCATTGTATGTCTACTATCAGTTTATTTTGCGCATAAAGTTTTGCAAGATCAACTTTACGATCTTGGTTATTCGCTATAACACATTTTATCAGGAATCAATACGACCGCTCCTATATGTAGTCGGAAGTTAATGTTTCAACGAATGGAAGAGGCCGCTCCTCGGAATTTAATCGACTTTGACGTTTCAAATTTGGCATTGTTTTTTTTTCCTTCCCCTTCGGAAGGACTTGATGTTTTGTTAAGGTCTGTTGTCTCTTTATCTGTAGTTGTTTGTTTACAATGTTTCCCATTAAATTATTATGCTAGCTACCAATGCCCCGCTGTTTCACTCGCGTTAAAAAATGTAAAATGACATACAACTGAATGAATGTTTGGCTGGATGGATGGATGTTTATTACTCCATCACGACAGAACAGCAGAATGGATCTGAATGAAATATGGAACAGTGATCTATTACGTACACCGTAACAGGTCTCAAAGGACAGGAATTTTTGCGACTTACTTGACTTCTCGCGTCTCATCTGTGCCTTATAAAACAAGAGAAGCTTCCAGGAAAGAACTGCTTGCTTATGTTTGAGATTTAACAATTTAACAAATTATCGTTTTCTGTGTTTGTATTTAATGTACTAATGTCAGTTGCTGTCTGTCCTCTTTGAAAAAATGTATTAGTATGATAACTCGTCGAATGTCTAAAATTTTGTTTGTACATATAATGTAGGTAAGTCAAGTTACATTTTTTAAACGCGGATAAAACCGCGCGTAGAGCTACTTTATAATATTAGTATGATAGTAAGATTGCTTTAGTCCAATTTTTCAATAGAATCCACAAGAATCATGATAGGATTGTATGAACCAAAACAAATAAGGTGCCACGTTTAACAATCGTATACCAAAATCCGACATCTGAATGACGTCCACAAAATTTACGACAGCCGTTGCCACCGATTTAATTATGAGAATACCCAACGAAACAATGCGTTTGTCGGATGTCTCAACGATATTCCAAGGCTCGAGATGCTACAGCGACAGTGCATCGTGGGATACACAATGATCTTAATATGTATTGCAGCATAACTCCACCTCAACCGATAATTAAACTCTCTTGTTCTGCTACTTACTTGCTTAAACATTGTACATATAAATTATATCAGTCTTTATTTCACATTTTTAAGTGCTTGCGAATTGCTTATGTTAATTGCTTAAGTTTAAATGTGAGGTATGTTTAAATGCGAATAAATATGCGATTTTAAAATGCAAAATAGAACTTTCATTTTATTCACAAGCTAGTCTAGGCTATACGACATTTTCATGATATCATAACATAAATAATAACACGGAATGTGACAATTTACATTAGCAAGCGATACTCTAACACCTGGAGTCGTTCATTTAAATTAGTCATATTGGCACATTTAATTTATCAACGCTACAGTTTATTTATTTATCATGTCTGAATTATCTAACAACCTTTCCGTCTTATTTAAATACATAAACATAATGACAGAATATATTTTATCTCATTACATATTATCCTATAGAAATGATCACGCATTAGCAGTCTATCCGATTATTCCGTCTATGGTCGGATACGACTACGATCTTTTATGATTGGTTGCTCTATAATCCATTGTGATTCCCTGTGAATTATGGCATCCCTCACTTTAGCGAAAGCCTCACTATCTCCAGAGATAAGTTCAATAGCGTTTGTTCGAAACGTGGCACAGGCATTAGATCTAATGGCAACCTTAGACAGAACCGTGTTTGTATTAATGTACTCCACCCCGCCCATGAGACCAACAATGACATTCCCATAGCCCATAGCACTTTGTAATGATCCGAGGTGACCTCTTATAAAACGTATTTCAAGGTGTCTCATAGTAATCTTGATTGATTTATGATTCTATTTGTGCTGATACATTGTTTATATCGAGTTTCAGTCTCTGCACACTTAACCCTGGCGACTTTGTTGCATCAAGTGATTTCGTGCCTTTGTTTGTTTTGCTCTTACGTAAATGTTTCTCGTAGACAAAAGGTGTTGATTATAGGCCTTTTCACCCAAGTGCGGAGAGTAATGTTTTTCGTGCGTATATATGTATGCCTCATTCTTTGGTAAGTCCTGCAGTTCAAACGCTTGATATAACTTGATTTCTTTGTATATTCGAATAACTTCAAAACTTACTGGATCAATTAAAAAACGTCAATATTTACCAACAGCATTAAACTATGGAGAGGATCACTCAACTTGATGTACGAGTACGTAACGTAAAATAAACAATAGCAGGTTTTATAGAACAATCAAGTGCCTTTGACCCAGTCCGCAGATTTGCTGGGGCTTCTCTATTGACTACTGTGTAATCGGATCAAAAGAGATTTTAGTTCGGCTTTCGTTGTGTACTGACATGTTTTCTATTATGATTTTAATGAGACCTAATGTTGTAAATAATTCAAATATTTTTATTCCTTATTTGACATTTACATGGAAACAAAATAAGGTATTAAAATATTTACATCATCCGGTGAACGTATTGCTAAATGGGTAACAGAAGTCCAAATGAAAATTTAAATACATACAAAATAAAGTTTAACTGAATTCAAATCGAATACATTGATATACTTTATCGATTTGCATTATACTCTTTTTTATGCGCCTTATACTTTTGTATAAAACATATAAAAAGAAATCAAGTACTATTTGTGAATATCCTCCCCTTTTTTCTCCTAATGACTTACATTTGTATAGTCCTATTTTTTTTATAAAAATGCGGATTTTGAATTACCTAACATTGAACCTAATTATAAACATCTTATAAAGTCAACAAAAGCAACGCCAATAGGCAATAATCCAATATTATGTTGAGTAAAAAATCCACTCCATGTCATTCTATACTTACCAAAACGCGAACCAAACAAAATCTGTCCCCATAATTCAGCAACATTGTACAAAGAAAGATTACAGCCAAGGATAATGGCGGACGAAACCATGTCACATTTAATAGGACTACCTATGCTTTCAAGATCATAAATTGCCTAGTTTATGACCTAGAATTAATGCTACAGATCATTACCGGCTATTCTTAAGGGACATTTGTTTATGGGTCAAGAAAGAATTATTGTGAGAACGTGACGAGGGTAGTACTGAAGGGTTGAGCTTTTGTGATGCGATGTTAGGAGACAATAAGGTACAATTTGTAAAAAATAAATAGATAGATATACAAATGGACGGTGAAGAAAGCGGTGATATTATTATAATGGGAACAATCAAGACGTAAGGAGCAGTTGTAATTTGTAATGGGGCGACAAAATGTTATCATAATCCCATTACAGTCGAACTTTAGTAAAAGCTTGTAAAATAACGAGATATTATCGAATGGCTGTTGAAACTGTATATAGTATAAACTAAACTATTTGTATGAGCTTTTAATAAAAAAGTATTTTGACACTTCTCTTTTGGTTGTCTCTTGTCATTGCTGTGCAAATTACTGTTCTCAATAAATCTGTTACCAATATTACAATCCTATGTTATTTATTTCATAACCCATCAGGTTATGGGCCCAGAATAAGTGGTAATTAACAGTACGTTATTAGTTTCGGCGAAAATATACGCCATGCCGAAGAACGAGTTTTCGCCTGCACCGGCGATGCCGTCTTCAACGTCTACAGCTACAAGTGCTGGTATCTCTGTTAATTTTGAGAAACTCAGCGGTATATCTAATTACGGCAATTGGAAATTCTTGATGCGGATGTATTTGATTCATGAAGACCTATGGAATTGCATTGATGGTGAGGCGGGTGTTCCCAAGGACAATGATGCACGCAAACAACAACGGGCGCTTGCAAAAATATGTCTAATGGTGCAGCCGTCGTCTTTCTCTCATGTACGAAATGCATCCAGTGGTTTTGAGGCTTGGAATAACCTCAAAACGGCCTATGAAGATAGAGGGCTGTGTAGACGACTAGGACTTTTACGTACAATGTTTGGGTTGAAATTGGAACAATTTAATGACATGGAGGCATATCTTTTAAGGATCACAGACCTAGATCAACAACTACGAGATATAAACGCTCCATTGGACGATGATTTCCTGTCGGTTTTAATATTAAGCGGTTTGCCATCAGACTACGACCCGCTTATAATGGCATTGGAAAATTCGAACATTAAATTGTGTAGCGAAACAGTAAAGAGTAAATTATTACAAGAAAAATTACGCAGAGACTTTGACAAGAATGAAGAAAGTGCAATGTTTACAAACCGGAATGCAAAACGTGTAAATAGATCTTCTAACAAAAACAAGTGTTATATTTGTAAAAAACCAAATCACTATGCTAAGAACTGTCCAAATAAGACCAACAAAAGCGAGAAAAGTGAAAAAGCGTGGAATGGAACGCTATTAACTGCATTATCTGCAGATATCAACTCAAATGCTTGGTATGTGGACTCTGGCGCGACTTGTCACATGACAAACAACAAACATTTACTACAAAATTATGTTGTGGACACGCCACGGTTGGTCTCGGTAGCCAACAAAGAAAAGATGTATAGTGAAGGACACGGTGAAGCGTACTTGTTATTAGAGGGACAAACTCAAAATATAAAATTGAGTGAGGTTATTTACGTTCCAGGATTGTCAACAAACCTTATTTCTGTTGGGAAAATGGCTTCAAAGGGACTTGAAGTGCATTTTAGTGCACAGAAATGTAACATTTATTATGGAAAGATTGCAGTTGCCAGCGCTACAATGGTCAACGGTGTCTATCAGTTGGACATGGGATGTCAGCAGCCGACTAGTGAACGCGAGCTATGTGCGTCGAGTTACTCTGTGACTGCGAATGGACCAGATATCCAGTCATCTGATGGAGAACGACCGGAGATTGCGAATTTGTGTGAGGCAAAGTCATCGCAGCAGTTATGGCATCGTAGGCTTGGGCATCTGAATAAGCGAAGTATGGATCTACTACAACGAGGTATGGCTAATGGAATTAATTATACTCCCGGTAAGCATACTCCTTGTGTGGCTTGTATTGAGGGTAAGCAGAGTAGATTACCATTCCCTAAGCAATCTTATAATAGAGCTACTGAGAAACTAGGGCTTATACATTCTGACCTATGTGGGCCAATGTCAGTTTCCTCATTTAGTGGTGCTAAATATCTATTGACATTTATAGATGATTTTACCAGGATGACTTTTGGTTATTTCATTAAAAGTAAAGATGAAGTATTGTCAGTATTTAAGATTTTCAAAAATCTTGTGGAAAATGAAACCAATTTGAAAATAAAAATGCTAAGAACAGACAATGGTCGTGAATATGTTAATAAACAGTTCCAGAGTTTTCTTCAAGAGCATGGCATCAAGCATCAGACGACTATACCGTACTCGCCACAGCAGAATGGTGTGGCAGAACGGGCCAATCGCACAATTATGGAAGCAGGGCGATGCATGCTGCAAGAAGCAGGACTGGACCGAAGATTTTGGGCAGAGGCATTAAATACGGCAATATATATTAAAAATAAGTCACCAAGTAAGGCAGTGCGAGGAATGACTCCTGAAGAAAAATGGTCAGGTAACAAAGTCAATTTATCTAATTTGAAAGTATTTGGCTGTGTCGCTTATGCTTTGATTCCCAATGAAAAACGCAAGAAACTAGATGCAAAAAGTAAGCAGTATGTGTTTGTGGGTTACTGTAATGAATCAAAGGGATATAGGTTAATTGATCCAGAAAATCCCTCTAAATGCGTCAAATCTAGAGATGTTCAATTTTTAGAAGAGAAAATGTACAAAGCTTTGAAAACAAATCAGGAAAATTTCACTATTACTGATTGTCAGATGAATCTCTCTCATGATAATGTGGATGATATAAACACAACTGAAAATAATAGCACCAGTTCACCTAATGTAATACATGTTTCGAATACTTCTGATTCTAGCTCTGATTCTAGCTATGTCGATGATATCCATGATGTCACATGGAATCCGGATATGACTGAGGTTCGGGAAAGTGATTCAGAATATGAAGAAACTACAAGTATGGTAGTTGCCATGACAGCTGCAGAAAGTCCCTGTGTAGAACCACAGACAATAGATGAAGCGCTGTCAGGACCAGACAAGGAACACTGGAGGAATGCTATTGAAGATGAGTATCAGTCATTTGAACAAAACAAAGCTTGGACCTTGACACAATTGCCTGCGAATAAAAAGGCGGTTAAATGCAAGTGGGTGTTTAAGAAGAAATTTGGATCCGAAGGTCAGTTACTTCGTTATAAAGCACGTCTTGTTGCCAAAGGTTTTACCCAAGAATATGGGATTGACTATAAGGAAACCTACTCACCTGTGGTACGTTACTCTACTATTCGTACACTTATTGCCCTGGCAGCAAATTTGGACTTGCACATTGACCACATGGATGTAAAAACAGCCTTCCTAAATGGAGAATTACAGGAAACTGTTTACATGGAACAACCCAGAGGTTATAAAATAAAGGGCAAAGAAAAGTATGTATTTAAACTGAATAAAGCAATATATGGACTAAAACAGGCATCGAAGGCCTGGTATGATAAGATTGATAAAGTTCTATCAGATCTTCATTTTAAGAAAACACTTAGCGAGCCTTGTGTGTATATAAAATCAGACTCTACTAGTAATCTCATCATTTTGGCCCTGTATGTTGATGACATTTTGATCTTCAGTAAGGATACTTGTGAGAAGAAATTATTGAAGGAGGAGCTGATGAAAAAATTTGAAATGAAAGACCTTGGCCGAGCTAAATATATGTTGGGAATGAGTTTAAGTCAAGAAGAGAACAAAATTACTCTCGATCAAAAGACCTACATACAAAAGGTACTGGAACAATTTAATATGATTAACTGTAAGCCAGTGAGTACACCTTTGCAGTGTGGAATGAAATTTGAAAAAGGAGAACAAACTGATCCTGATTCTAAGTATAGAAGCCTTATTGGATGTATTATGTACATAGCCGTATGTACCAGACCTGACATTGCACATGCAGCGAGTTTATTGAGCCAGTTCAATAACTGTCACACTGAAATTCATTGGAAAGCAGCTAAGCGAATATTACGGTATCTAAAAGGGACTATAGATTATAAGATTGGATATGATAAATCTCTGATATCCATCTCTGGATACGTGGATGCTGATTGGGCATCGAATCAGCTAGACCGGCGCTCTTACACTGGTTATGTCTTTAAAATAGGTAACTCAGCTGTATCATGGGAAAGTCGTAAACAACGAACCGTAGCGTTATCGAGTACAGAGGCTGAGTACATGGCTTTGTGTGAAGGAGCAAAGGAGGCTAAATTCATTAAAAGTTTTTTGTATGAATGTTTAGGTAGAAATTTTTCTGTGACATTGTTTAACGATAGTCAGTCAGCACAGAAAATTTGTAACAGTCAATTGAACCTATTCAATATTTTATATTATTTTTAGCTCGTAGCATTTTAAATACCACACAGTGGAATCTTTTCAAAATCAGTTCTCGTTTACAATTCTGTAGTTTATGTTTGAGAACACACTGTAGGCCGGGGAGGCGCGGGTGCCTATTTGTTTTGCCATAGCTTTGTCGGACCAGGGACATGCAGGTCATTAATTGTTGTAAACGCCGCTCCTAATCGATAGCACGTTCGATTCCGGTTTATATTAATGCTGTTTGTGCTAACCGGACTGGCTAACTAACTGGGTCTCTACAATTTTTGACGTCGACCTAAGCTTTATTTAAGTTTAAGTTTTTTTATTTATAAAACTACATATATAACATAAGATACAAAGGTGATAGAGTTCTTCGTGGTTCGACTTCGGCGGCAACATAATTACACTTATAACAATAGTGTTAAGCGCTGCATTGCGCTGCTTTTAATGTAGCGGTACTTATACGAAGCATTCTAATTTAGTCATCAGGGAGTGTGTACACACCTGTATCTGACTTCAGGTAAAACACTAATCTCATCTGGGGTTCATTATAAATAACCACGATCAGCAGTTACCACTACCACCACGTATTCGTATTTTTATTGACAAATAATATAATAACGTGAGCACTAAATTGCATATTACTTACATGTTTTTATACGTATACTAAGAAACTGCTTCTGGAAGTATTTTCTATTAAATTTTCATTTATTACCCATTGCTTAAAGTTGGTATAGTATCATTAAGTTAGTAGCAGATTTCGTGACATTCCAACTTTAGTACGCGAAAACATTTACAAACTTGCGGCAATAAAGAAAATTAATGGTTAGTAGTATTCCGATATAATAGTAATAGAGACTTCGATGCTTTGAATGTAAGTGGAAAGGCCCGCATAAATACGTACTGATTTAAGGGTATTTTATCATTTCAAAGCAGAAACATAACAACTATATATTTAAGTACAACTTGAATTTATAGACATTGAAGGACCTAATAACGATAGGATTTAGAGGCCTCGACGGACATCGCTGGCACAACCATTATATTGTATGCTATATGTTGGACTAAAGTGAAGCAAATACATGTTGTGTTTTAACCTAGACGCGTTCAGACTGGAAATGTATCTATCTTAAAGCTATGCTTTAAGAAACCAAACATCACATAGGCTTCATGACTATTTGTACATCTATAACACATAAATAACCGTTTCTCTTGTTAGTGGCCAGTTAATATTTTTTCCTTATAATAAAAAGTATCGATACCATTTTATAAAATGAAGTGTGCATGTAGGTACTAAGAGATGCTCCAGCGCCTTGTCGATGGCTCGCCGTGAGAGCAGCGTCGCTCGGCCGAAACACAGAGAGAGCTCTCGAAATAAACAAGCTTACGGATAACCGTTAACCAATAGCAAAATACAGAATAACTAACGAGCGAAGGACTCATCTTGGGGAGAGCACCAATTACAGTCCTATCAAATATAATGGGCTCAACGCTTCTGCGTTCTTTTTAACCGTACCGCGAGCAATTAGGAAAAACTGCACGTCGGCTCCGCTGCAAAGCGAAAGTGGTAAATTCTAATTTTTAGCGCCGAGAGCAGAACGAGGATACATCGCTGAGTGATACTTAAATTAAATCGCGGTTAATATTAAAAGCCCTTTTAAATGGGTTAGTGGTTATATCGCTCGCCTTTCACTACTCATATTTATTTCTGGATTCATATTACTTTTAGCGGTTGATGCGGTAAAAGGGAATCATTCACGGTAATACAGTTCCATTCCCCTTTTAATGCAGATGTTCAGTTCCCTACTTCAACGGCGTTGTATAGGCATGTCTACACCGTCTCTACAGGTGCTACGAAGGCTCTCTACGAGATCTTGACCATTTATACTTAAGTATTGTACTTTTATCTTAGTTTTAAAATGTAAGGGGCCGCCGTTAGAAACATAATAAATTACATTCGACTGCGTTGCTTACAGGAAAGCAATTTAAAAAAACGCGTCTACAATTTAAATGTCCTTTTCTTCAAACTCTGTGACGTTCTTATTAAAACGTAACCAAAACGGCTTTTAGTCCGTATCGTTCTCGTTTTGGAAAGAAAAAATATTAGCACAGACACAGGAGGAATTCGCAAAACGAAAAATATGTACGAAAAACTCGTACGAGCCCGGACTTTTAAAGAGCGTAATTTTTCGATCGCAACGTATCGCGTTCCTGTCTGGGCATACAGAAAAAGATTATGTACTGAATGATTTGCGGAAATGAAAATTGTGTGTACTGCATACAAGGAAAGTGGCATGTTTGGGCTGCATCGGCTTCAATCTTAATTATTAATCCTGTAAAATACGAGCTTCACCGCTGCTATTTTTGCATACTTTGATGAGATTTGTAAATATGCACGATAAAGGATGCGCTCCACATTATTTCCGTAGCGAGTAACTAATGAAACAAAAATGTAATAATAAAATAGAACTAGTGCTATTATTATAAATACTTTTAAATATCTATATCAAAAATGGCTTTTAAATATCAATGTAAAAAATGGCTTTTAACTCGAGAACTCGAATACCGAATCGATATATTGATTAACGATTTCGCTTAACGAATTAACGTCGTCTATTGTATCCTCGCTTACGGTGCGATTTTGAAATACATGCAGACCTGTTCAAAAGAAGACATCATAAAATTGAAGACAATATAAGAGAAAAAGAAAAGCTCGCAAGTCGTAGGGGCGAGAAAGTTTCAATGATGGCGTTTTACGACATAAACGTTTTATAAAAAGGCATCTAACTTTCATGTCGCAACTAAAAAGGGTCGAAGGGAAGTTATTAGATCTAACAATGTTAACACAATGACATCAGACAATGTAATATTGCACTCGGATTAATGTCTTCACTTTACGACGGGCATAGTCCGACGAGCTCTTCAAAGCACTCGGGGCTCAAGACATTATGCGTGCAAACGTTGTCAGCACCCACTCAAAACTCTATTAATACTACTTCGTCCTGATACTACTCACTATAACATGCAATAGTTTATTCAATTACGTGGAATTGAGAGTAATAGAGACGAGAGCTACTGACGAACACCTTGACAATACAGTCGTGTTAATGTAGTCTTACTAGAAATCACGATTTGTCTTTCAGAAAGAATTAGTGTACACGTTTTTGAGAATATTATAAAATAATCGCAGGCGTATAGGTTATGAAACGTTAAACAAACAATTTAATCAAGTAGGTAATTAGTTTCTCGAGGCTCTTACAATTTGGATGAATTATGTAGGTGATTCCTAAAATATATGTATATGTAAGTAATTAAGACAATGTCGTTTTGCTACGCCCACTACACCCATCTCATAGGATGTTGGTCGCAGCATTAGACAATTAGATTAAGTCATTGTTACCATGGTTAATATTAGACTGTAAGTGTACATCTATTATTAAATTTGTCTAATAATTCGGCTACGTAATTTTCAACAAGCACACGATTTAAAACTAAAAACAGATTCGTACCGCCAAAGCGTAAAGACAAAATTATACAATACAAAGCAGGACCAATTAATTAATAAAGCCAGTCCTCTTCTGAACATGTATGAAACAACAATAAAATGTAACGTCAATAAAATTCTTTCGATTGTCCTCGACGACTGCAATGTTATTTAGAAAACTCATAACTTCGCCGTACTGGGCTACGGTGCTTGTTGCTTTTAAATAAAATTGTTTGTTGCAAGATTTCAAAGCATTGCATCGGTTTGTATATGTAATGACATTTTCAGATAAAACGTACAAACTTTCTTTGTTCTCTGTTGTTGATTTAGTGTAATGTGAACGCATTTGTTTGTACTGGCAACTTGTTTCACGGCGCGACGTGAGAGATTACCTGACGCCGCGGAACTGACTGTTTTCTGCTATTGGAACGAACATGTATCTATGAATACTTGTTTGCGTTTACTTAATAAAATTTCTGAGATTAATCTTCCCTGAAGTGTAT
>DWNN01000007.1:0-7500 GCA_018250335.1 Astraptes enotrus | reverse complement strand
GTATCATGGGCCACCAGGCGTTGTCAAAGGCGCCCGATATATCCAGCATTACCAGCTCGACGTATTTGTTGGTACTTGTCTTGGCCACCTGCAGGATCCGTTGCAGGGCGGTCACTGTCGACCGACCTCGGGTGAAGCCATGCTGGCAGTCGGAGAGTCCTGCCGTAATCTCAGGTGCAGTCTTTAGCAGGACGCGTTCCAAAATCTTGCCAAGGATCGGTAGCAGCGTAATTGGCCGATAAGCCTTAGGATCATGCAGCGGCTTGTCGTTCCCCTTTGGCAGCACCAGCAGCCTTCCATCCTTCCATACCTGGGGGAAAGTCCCCTCCGTCACGCACTTACGCATTACCTCAGTCATTTCCGAACTAGCAGCCTTCCATGTTTCTTTCACTATTTTCGCACTCAAGCCGTCGATTCCCGGAGCAGTGTTAGGTAAATCCATGACTATGTCCTGCACGGCCCGCACCGTCGGCGGGGCCGCATCGCGGCCGGAGGGCAGACACGCCGCGAGAATCCGCACTTGCCTGTGGTAGCCGGTGTCCGTCTCTGGCCGGTCATCCGGGCAGAGGGCGTACACCAGGCTGTGCATAGCTTCCTCGGTGTTCCCGGGGAAGCTCTCCGCATATCTGACCCCGGACACGACGTTTCCTGGTGGGTGTCTGCGGCCGGAAGCGACCCGGTAGGCGAGGCCCCACGGGTCCTCGTTTCCGGTCGCAGCCACATCCCTCTGGAACTGCTGTTCCGTTTCAGCCATCCGTCGTCTATATTTACTGCGCGCCTCGTGGAACTCCTTTCGGGCCTTCTCTTCTACAGGCCCCCCCCTTTTCCGGGTCTGCTGCCATTTCCGTCGCCTGCTGTACTGAATTTTACGCAGGCGGTCCAACTCATTCGTCCACCATTCATAACCCGCCTCTGTATCACGCTCTCTTCTCGGGCCTAGGCACTCACACGCCGTCGTATCTATTATATCGCTGAAGTCCTTACATATTTCAGGGGCGGGTTTGTACCATTTCAACCGTCCCATGCGTTCGTGGATGCCCGAGCGGAAACGATCCCAGTCCACACCGCGCACTCGGAACCGCCTCAGCGCTCCCGCAGACGTGGCCGGTGTTGTTCTGGTGCCGGCGCGGGTGCCCTTTAAGACCTCCCAAGTGATGAGGCGGTGGTCGCTACTGCTTGCCTCCGGATGAACAGCCCACTGTGCTAGCCTTACCCCTCTGGTCGACAGGGTTACATCTATATTGGATTCGCCTCCACTATCGCCACAGAAGGTCGATGGTTGGCCTTGTTGGTTATGGACTATCAGGCCGTGTGCCGCTATAAAATCCTCCATACTCGACCTTCTGTGGGAGGCGTCCGGTCCCCGACCAACCACCTGATCCGGCCTGCAGAACCAGAGGGGAGAGTGGGCATTAGTATCCGCTCCAATTATCACTTGGCGACCTCTGTGGCCGAGCAAGATTTGTTCCAATGGTCGTAGGTGCACCTCTATCGGGTCCTTATATTGAAAATACGCCGACACCAGATACAGGTCCAGGGACGGGATGTGACACATCAATATGTGCTCCGTACAGTACTGGTGCAGGACCGCGCAGATAACCGCTTTATTATGAATATATACTCCTGCTTTGGCTTGGGTGCTGGTCTTGACGATGAAATGTGAATCATACGGTTCCTGCACCAGTACGACGTCCAAGTTGTGTTCGGCGGCCACCGCGGGAAGTTCCTTGGTGGCCGCCGCGGATCCCGCCAGATTGATTTGGCCTACCCGGAGCTTAGCCATATCGGGTTATTTCTACGCTCCGGGCTTCTGCGTACTGGCGGGCAGGGCACTCCTTGGCCATCGTCCTGTGCGCCACGTACTCCTTGCGGCCGAACTTTTTACATGTGGCGCAACATGCCGTCGCCGCGCTGCACTCCTGCCCACGGTGCCCGCTCTCGCCGCATTTGCTGCACGTCGGCTGAGCGGCCTTGCAATACTTTTCCGGGTGGCCGAACTGCTGGCACTTGTTACAGCAAGTGACCGCCACGTAATCGCAGACCTCTGCCACCTGCCATCCGATATATACCACTTCCTCGCTCAGGAGGAAGTGGCGGAGGCTAGGCGAGCACTGCATCACGTACGTGGCGGTGCGTGCCGTCGGTCTTCCTTTCTTAAAGGCCACCCTCATCTCCTTGGCGACCCGCTCAGCCGTCCACTCTTCGAGCCCTCTGCGGCTCGCCTGCTCCGCGATGGACTGGCCGATCTCCTCGTCCTTCGTGCCGTTGTCTACGTTTCGCAGCGCGACATACGGCTGTCTTCTGGCCGGCTCCGTCACCCGGAGCGTCTTCGGCGCGGCCTCCTTCAACTTCCGGGCGTCCTCTGCCGTGGAGGTCCGGACCACGACGCCAGCATTCCCCACTTTCCTCACCTGCTGCACCTGGATGCCCAGCTTCTTGGGGTTCACCGCCGTCTTAAGCTCGGCCTTGGTCTCCTCTGCCGTCTTCAGCTTCTCCACCTCGGCCTCAGCCGGGTAGAAGGCCACCACCGCTGCGTCGCTCGAGGGGATCGGGATCGGTTCGGTTCCCTTGCCGAGCTTAAGCGCGCGTGCGTAGTCAGGCTTGGCCTGCACTGCTGGCGCCGGGGTCCGCTCCTGCTGCGTGCTGCGCAGCTGCCTTTCGTGCAGGAGCTCCTTCGTCGCCGCCGCCAGGTCCGCTTCCACCAGGGCCCTTTCCGCATCCGCCAGCCTCAGCTCCAGCACGCCGATTACCGCCAGGATGTCTTGCCCATGGCCGCTAATCGCCTGCCTGTCGGCCATGTTCAATTTGTTGGCCGCGGTGGCCACCGTCATAATTCCTTTCACTGAGTTGTGGACCCATTCCATTAGCCTGGCCTTGGACATGCTGGCCAGGGTTTCTTCCTCCGCCGGCTCCTGCTGGCCCTGTCCGGGCGTAGACAACTCCGTCCTGCGGTCGACGTCCCATAGCCCTCCCAGCGGCGGCACCTCCTCCCTACCGGAGCTTCTCACCAGCCGACGCCTGGTTGGCTCCGAGACTTCGTCCGGGGAGGTGAGCGGCCTCTTCCCAGATGCCTGGGCCGAGTCCGCCAACTCCATCAATCCAATGCCTTCCGGCACGCTGACCGAGGTCGGGGGGGTTCGCAACAGCGAGAGCCGCGGCGTGAACGCCTCGGCCTCCAACCGCTCGAGAAACTCCTTCTCCTCCTCTATCTTTTCTTTAGACCGACGCCGCAGCTGGTCGACCAGCTCAGCACTGAGCTGGCGACGCTCCATTTCCGCGATCCCTACGCTACCCTAATCTAACACTAATATCAATGTCCAATATTAAATAAAGTAAACCAAAAAGAATAAAAGATAAAGTAAAAACACCAGCAAAACAAAAGGTCTAACAGTCCACCAAGGAAAAATGTAAGAAACGTACAACACAAACAAAAAAGTCTAATAGTCTATATAGTCTTTGCAACTGGCAACCGCCAACCGACAGCTGACAACTGACAGCTGACAAGTGACAACCGACAGTTGACAAGTGACAACTGACAGCCGTCAGGCGGGCTGTCACTCGGCGCGTCAGAAACCACGTGCGAGCACGTGCTTATCTATCTAACCTATTAATACTCACTAATATTAAATATTAACACTATTTAGCCTAATTTACACCTATGCTACACTTAAATAAATTATTCTAAAACAAAGTACTGAAAAAACAAATGAATATAAGTGATATAAAGTCAGAGAAAGTTCGTGTAACGATAATAGTTTATAAAATTCGAAAAAAAAAGTACCTTAGGGTCTCTGCGCGTTGCCGACAACACCACGAGGGGATGGGGGCACACACACAGCACAACACACACTTAAATATCCGTAGAAAGCAGCGATAAAACACAAAGAGCACATAAAAATATACGAGAGAGCACTCGAGACGCGTCCGCACACTACGACGGCCGGCGACCGAGTAGATAGGGACAGTGGGAATCTCGTTAATCCATTCATGCGCGTCACTAATTAGATGACGAGGCATTTGGCTACCTTAAGAGAGTCATAGTTACTCCCGCCGTTTACCCGCGCTTGCTTGAATTTCTTCACGTTGACATTCAGAGCACTGGGCAGAAATCACATTGCGTCAACACCCGCGAGGGCCATCGCAATGCTTTGTTTTAATTAGACAGTCGGATTCCCCTTGTCCGTGCCAGTTCTGAGCTGACCGTTGAACGGCGGTCGTACAGAACCGCGCCGATCGAGCACGAGACTAAATAGACGCGGCCTTACGGCTAGGAAGATCCGCGGAAGGCCGGAACGCGGGTCCGGATTCCGCCCGCACGCCCCGAGAGACGCGCAAGCTTCGACCAGGCCCGGCACAGGCCGCATCCGCTTCCCGTCCAAACCCGACACGCCCCGGTCCTCAGAGCCAATCCTTATTCCGAAGTTACGGATCCAATTTGCCGACTTCCCTTACCTACATTATTCTATCGACTAGAGGCTCTTCACCTTGGAGACCTGCTGCGGATATGGGTACGAACCGGCGCGACATCTCCACGTACATCCCTCACCTGAATTTTCAAGGTCCGCAGAGAGTATCCGGACACCGCCGCAAATGCGGTGCTCTTCGCGTTCCGAACCATATCTCCCTTCTATAGGATTCCATGGAACTCGAACGCTCAGGCAGAAAAGAAAACTCTTCCCGGACCCCTCGGCGGCGTCTTCAGGCCACTTTGGGTTACCCCGTCGAACACTCGCTTTGAAACGAGGGAACGATTGTTGAAACGGTTCCGCTGCCGGGTTCCGGAATAGGAACCGGATTCCCTTTCGCTCAAAGGGCGTTATTTATATATCATAATTAAATAATAACAAACACGCCACATCGACATAAGATCTCTCCTTGAGCTTAGGATCGACTGACTCGCGAGCAACTACTGTTCACGCGAAACCCTTCTCCACGTCAGTCCTCCAGGGCCTCGCTGGAGTATTTGCTACTACCACCAAGATCTGCACCGACGGCGGCTCCAGGCGGGCTCACGCCCAGACCCTTCTGCGCTCACCGCCGCGCACGTCCTACTCGTTACGGCATAATGACGTCATCCGATTAAAGACTACGCACTTGCCCGTAACGGTAGTGTATAGGCAAAACGCTTCAGCGCCATCCATTTTCAGGGCTGGTTGCTTCGGCAGGTGAGTCGTTGCACACTCCTTAGCGGATTCCGACTTCCATGGCCACCGTCCTGCTGTCATGAGCGACCAACGCCTTTCATGGTGTCCCATGAGCGTTTTTTAGGCGCCTTAACACTACGTTTGGTTCATCCCACAGCGCCAGTTCTGCTTACCAAAATTGGCCCACTTGGCACCGTCATCAGATCTTCGGCTTCATCGTTCGAGTAAGCCGAAGTTCTCACCCATTTAAAGTTTGAGAATAGGTTGAGGTCGTTTCGGCCCCAATGCCTCTAATCATTCGCTTTACCGGATGAGACTGTCCAAATCGACGCCAGCTATCCTGAGGGAAACTTCGGACGGAACCAGCTACTAGATGGTTCGATTAGTCTTTCGCCCCTATACCCAGTTCCGACGATCGATTTGCACGTCAGAATCGCTACGGTCCTCCATCAGGGTTTCCCCTGACTTCGACCTGACCAGGCATAGTTCACCATCTTTCGGGTCCCAGCATCTGTGCTCAGAGCGCGCCTGCATTCACGGATTGGAAACGAGACGCCTCGGGAGTGCGAGAGATCGATCTAGACCGACGCTCCATCCTCCCTGAGCGCGCGACGAGCGCACGCCTTCACTTTCGTTGCGCCTTTCAGTTTTATGTATAGTCTCAATGACTAGCACACATGCTAGACTCCTTGGTCCGTGTTTCAAGACGGGTCCTGCGAGTGCCCGAAACTGAATCATCGCAGACAGAGACGCGCACAGTCCGAGACTGCACGGCGGCGACAACAGACGCGCCGCACCAACGTCCGCACACGGGCAGGACGTCGATGACGACGTTATCTTGCGTCGGGCCGGACGCGCATTAACGCGTGCGCGATTCGTACAATGTTTGAATACCGTCCGGTATAGCCGGCCGGCGAACGTCACCGTCCAACCGTCCGTCTTGCGTTGGACGACTGGACTCCGGAACGAAGCTTAGGCCGACTCCGAACGGGTCGCGATGTATTACTAAGAGAGAAGTGCACGCCGTCCGCGGACGTCGACGTGCGCGACCCGTGTCGCACGATCGAAACCGACGACATCGAGGCGCGCGCACGTACGCCGCGGAATGACGATGAATCTCTCCGTTCGTTCATTCGAGTTTCGCAGGTTTACCCCTGAACGGTTTCACGTACTCTTGAACTCTCTCTTCAAAGTTCTTTTCAACTTTCCCTCACGGTACTTGTTCGCTATCGGTCTCGCGGTAATATTTAGCCTTAGATGGAGTTTACCACCCACTTAGGGCTGCACTCTCAAGCAACCCGACTCTGAGGAGAGTCCCTCTCGCGGACGCGCTCCGTCGCTACGGGCCTGGCACCCTCTACGGGAAAACGGCCCCGTTCAAGACGAACTTGGACAGGAGTGACGACCGCGAGAAAACGGAACCTCCCGAACACCACATCTCCCGCGACCGGTACGACCGCGGGATTCAGTGCTGGGCTATTTCCTGTTCGCTCGCCGCTACTAAGGAAATCCTTGTTAGTTTCTTTTCCTCCGCTTACTAATATGCTTAAATTCGGCGGGTGATCCTCCCTGATCTGAGGCCAACGATAAAAATGGAGGCAGACACGATATCCGTCAGCGATACGACGCCGTACGTGCGCCGTGCGCGCGCCACACGGCTCACCGTCATACGACGGCTGACCGAGACGCGCGACAGCGACGACGACGGCGTCGAAACGCACTTCGGACGTCGAGTCCGCCTACGGCGCGCTTAAACGCGCGCATCGCCACAGCGTCGAGGCGCTGCACACGGAGGCAGACCGCGTCGGCGTCCACGCGTCACCCTCTTAGCGCTATTGCGCGTGAACGAGCCACGCGTAACGCACACCGAAGGGTAGCGTGGAGCTTCCGTGGTGGGCTCCGGGCGCGCATTGAACGACGCTAAGCGTACGCGCAATTATGCACGCGACCCCCTCGTCCGTTAAGAACTCGAGGGCGCATTTCGTGTTAATTTTAAACGGACCAAAGCGTAACGCACGGATGCGCTGCGCGCCGGAACCGTCATGTGTACACTCTTGCACAGAGTGAACAGTGTGATATTTGTTTTTATACAGCCGGCCCTCAGACAGGAGTGGTCCTGGATGTTTCTCCACGGACCGCAATGTGCGTTCGAAATGTCGATGTTCAAATGTGTCCTGCAGTTCACACTATGACGCGCAGTTAACTGCGTTCTTCATCGACCCGCGAGCCAAGTGATCCACCGTCCAGGGTAATTGTTTGTCCGCAATGACACACTCCATTATCGTAAAATAATAGAATATGCAATGCAAACGCAAAATAAATTGAGAACGTTCAAAATTTTGTTACGCACAACAAA
>DWNN01000006.1:0-11611 GCA_018250335.1 Astraptes enotrus | reverse complement strand
CACCCAAAAAAACTTCAGCTTTATAATATTAGTATAGATTATAAAATATACATCACAAAGACACGACAGACCGACTACATGATACATACAGCACATCTTCACACGATCCTTGCTCTTAATAGCGTTACAACAGATTTACTTCGCTTGTTACAAAATATGTGCGGCGGTGCTGAGTAATTTTTTTATGAGCGCCCATAAGTAGTATATAAATAGCTATTTATCTTATTGTACTTATCGTACTTATCCGAGGCGTTCCAACTTAGTCTTCAGGAGTAGCAACGCATCTGTGGACAACCTCAAGTAGGACGTAATTTTATCTGGGGATGATTGCAGATGACCATGAGCGGCAATAGCTACTTACCATCAGTCCATCTGTTTGCTCGTTTACTACTTTCATATTATAAACTAGCTTAATCCGCGGCTTTGCTCGCACTTAAATAAATTAACATAACAGAAACAGCACAAGGAATTATCTTTCATGTCAGGGGTTCTATGTTACATTTTCAAAAGCATTTTTTATACTTAAATCTAACGATAAGGCAAACGGACAAAAATTGAAATAGCAAATGAATATGCAGTACACCCGATGGTAAGTGATTACTGCCGCCCATGGACATCTGTAACCAACTCCGTATAGAACACGGATTCTGCCTAAAGTTGATCACAGATGCGTCGTTACTCCTGAGGACTAAAACGGTCTCGTCATGTGTAAGTCAGCTGGCATCCACACTCTTCCAACGAAAGGCAAGAAATGCTTCAATCCAGAAATATGTAGGTGTGGCAGTGTAATCTTCCCGGTCGAACTATGCTCGTTCTACCTTGCAAAGTATATCAAACTGTGCTTTACCAACATGCATGTTAGCATTCTGAACCCTTCTAATTGTGAAAGAAAACGCATCAATAGTAATAATGATTTATAGACAACTCCCTTATACTAACCTTCTCATAGTTGATGTCAAGAGGTTACAGAATTTTTACCACATAAATTAAATACATGTACTTAAGATTGATTTATGAATCTATTCCAACTAAACATTAACTAAAAGAGATGACAGCGTGTTGCAACTAAACTATCATAACTAAATGAACACTAAACTTAAATAATTATAATGGATTCAAGAACCAAAACTGAGCCGACACAATCAAGAATCAATGATTTAAATCATAAATAACCCACACCCGTATGAATCACGATTGTCATAAATAATGTAGCGATGTGTGTAGATTGATACAA
This sequence comes from Astraptes enotrus, assembly GCA_018250335.1. Taxonomy (NCBI): domain Eukaryota; kingdom Metazoa; phylum Arthropoda; class Insecta; order Lepidoptera; family Hesperiidae; genus Astraptes; species Astraptes enotrus. The sequence continues at coordinate 10,377 of DWNN01000006.1, read as the reverse complement.
GAGGTCATACTCTATGTAGAGACGATCATGCGAAGACAATTACAAAGTCATTTTGTACCTTCTTCCGCTGACCCCATTCGCAATTGCAGTATGTCTGACTTATGTGTCAATATAATAAAAATAAGACATTTTAAATATCTTAATAAATATGTGTTCTCTCTTTTATTTATTGCATCAATAAACCGCTAGATAGATGAGTATATTTGTGCAGATATAATCTAGAATACACTGTAAGGGATACAAAACTTTAACCGATACAAACGTTATCGTCCTGCATATCGATTATTCGTGTCTTGAATTATTTATCACTTTGCCCTATCACAACCATGGTTGTGTATTCCCGTGTCGACGAAATTCTAAGGTTTTATTGATTTTAATTACATCATTTCGTAATTCATCATACTGAATTTCAGTTTGCACTTCTATTAACCAAATTCTTGAGATTTTCAGTTTCATTAAAAAATTGTTCCGCCTTGTTCATGATTTTGTACTTCACTTAAAAAAAAATTTTTTACAACTTTTCCGAAAAGTACGAGACTAAGTTGAGAGAGCGAGATGAACTGATGACCCAGTTGCAACAAGAAAAGGATGTACTTATAAGCAAACTTACTAAGGAGTTGATGGAAGAAAGGGAGAAATGCTTGAAAGAGGCAGAATCGAAATCAGCTGCCGTGTATGAGCTGAGACAGAAGTTGGAAGATGTTACAAGAAGTGAGACAGATACTGTAAAACTCTTGAGGAAGGAAAACGAGGTATTGAAAAAAACTCTCGCTATGAAAGAATCATGTAAGTAATTTGCATCCAAAATTACTGTATTGAAAATATGTGAGGTGTATCTAATATGCATTCTTAATCACAATACCTTTTTTTCTAACTAAATGTTCTACTCTTACTAAATGTTTTTTAAATATTTTTTTGTAATAGTCACTAATGCCCAAATTAACAAAATAGTATTTATGTATGTATACTCGGGTATATAGTGATCAGGCAGCCTTCTATCTGTAAATAGTTTTGTTTGTAATACTTTCCAGTTGCCATTGCAAGCCAAGAAAAAACAAGCTTCAAAAGTGCTACTCAAGGTGTCGACGCCCGTGACTCGCACCATCAGACAGATAACTCCACTAAAGATTATACTAATTCTTCTTTGGAAAGCTATAAGACAATATCGGATTTAGAGAAAATTTTACAGGACAGAAATAGGACCATCACATCATTGCAATGTGACGTCACGCATTTGAAGTCTTTGATAGCTGAATCCGAGAATAAACTCCTCGATGTGTCGAAGGATCTCGAGGTTAGCAAAGAAAACTGCCAGCAACTGTCCAGTCAGCTCAAGAAAATTGTACATCAAAAGAACGAAGAAATAGCGGAGCTTAAGAAGCAAGTGACAAAAATGAGCATGACCGAAAATCGAGCGAGTCAAATAATTAAAGTCTCCGCAAAATATCAGGCGATGATATTGAAGAGAATAGCTGAAATTAAATCCAATACCGTATTGAAGGAATTGACGAACTTCGGCAACTCGGGAAACAGTGACAACGAACTGCGACGCAGTCTGAATGCGGGGACAGTGACGATGGAGGATCTTGAAAATTTCCTCGATACCACCGACAGGCACCTGAGACGATGCTCCGAAAAGCAGCTCGCTCTTCAAAAGGAAAGGGACAGATTGACCGAAGTGAACAGAATAAACGAATCGGAGATAATAAACATGAAGAAGTTCCTGACCGAGCTGTCAGTTAGCATAAAGACCTTTAACTCAGTGAAGGAGCTGTACACACAGAAGATGGTCCGAGTGGTCTCCCTGCAGCGGACCGTGAGGCGAGAGATACTGAGCTTGGATGGGAAAGTAACTGACGCCACTATGTGCAAACTGGAGAGAGGATATGCAGCTGTTATGCAAGACTTGTCCGAGTGCGCGATGAACTTAGAGCGATGGGTGGAGCGTTGCATCGGACGCTCTATATCGGCGGAAAAAATAAAGCAGGCCTTTTCTAGCGAAGAGCGTTCGTCTATCGCTTCGACTAGCTTCCAGAACACGAGTTTGGAAGTCCAGCTGGAGGAGCTGGAGAACTCCTTCTGCAAGCTGCTGGAGGAGGTGGTTCGAGCACAGAAGGGCGAAGGTGCCAAGGACCAGCAGGCCGTCACCGTGATGGAAGTCCGCGCGGAGTACGAGGACAAGCTGAACAGGATGAAAGCCAAAATGGTCAGTATCCTCCCCATACTGTTGTTGGTATTAGTCTATCAGGTTGTGTGGTGGTTTTACCTGCAAATGGATTATTGAGTGTTGCTTGTCTCATAATTACGTGTTATCGCAGTACGACTGTTGACTATTTATTTATTGAATAAATTATGTTTTAATGACTATTTTTGTTTTATTTTATATTGCGTTAGGTCATTAAAACATAGGAATTATATATAGTAGCGTTACATTGATAGTTTTTGCTTAAAATGGATGGAGTTGTCAAAAAGGTAATCATGTTTTTGGATTTTACTGCATGGATTGCATGATGCATTTTTCTGGCACGTTTCTTAATTATCACGACATATTATTATGAATTTGAACGGTACTAACTGATCATTGTTTACAGAAAGAACTATACCAGGAGCAGATCGGGATATTCAAGGAGAAGCAGCGAGAGGAGATAGTTGCCCTTGAGCACGAGTTGCAGAGGGCCCGCGAGAAGTTGGAGGAGTCGAGCCGGGCGTACGAGGAGCACATCAGGGCGTTGACCACGGAGCTGTGGAACGTTGGGGAGAAGTTCCTCATGAAGAAGGACGAAGCGGAGTGGCTGAGGAGGAAGCAGCACTCCGGCTCGCTAATGTCGCTACAACATGTACATTCGGTATGCTGTGAATAACTCACACCACATAGTCTGTTAAACTAAATTTGTTTTTTTTTTGTTATGTAAACTTTTAAGTCAGACTTTTAAAGTACCGGTCGCTACGCCATAATTATACCTCTACACAAGGGTTCTTTGAGCCGTGGACGATATCAATGCGCACAGACAAATACCCGATACAAACGTACCTACAACAGTTCAGCTGATTGTTTCCACCTAATCAAATGCAGTTGAACCGGCTCGTACTGAAGTGTACTCGACTGAAGAGTGATATTCGTGCTTTGTAGAACATGTTCCAAATAAAGGTCAGTTGAAAGAGATTTACTGCTGTGTCCAGTCCTATTGGTATTTCCATTAATTGTTCCAGTACACCAAGCACGATGCACTGAGATAGATTCATATTTAAGAAGAATAATGTTCTTAGGTAAAATACAGTTTAGCGTATACCTTATTTATTACGATGTATACGAGGGTACGACCGCCAAACGTTCACGTCATACAAAGTGTTATTTGTGCAAACTTTTATAATATTGCAAAATCGTTTGTATATTCGTATAAAAACTGTAGTACTAGTTTTATAAATAAGTGAAAAACAATCAAAGTGACGATTAAATAGTTAACAAGTGTAAAAACTGTTCGAGTGTTTCGCCCTACCTCCCGCCGCAACGTTCGTTAAACTGGACTTCGTTAATAATTTGCGTATTGCACTTATTACAATGGCTGGAAACTGTGAAGCTTGCAGAGTCAACATTACTGTTACTCAGAAACGCATAAAATGTACACTCTGTTCGCGCTTATATCATTCTGAGTGTATCAACTTCAATAACGACACAGCTTCGCGATCGCACTGGAAGTGCCCCATTTGTGCGACCAGTCAACGAAAAGGCGGCGACAACAGCAATACCCCGGTGCGTAACATCCAAAAAACATCGAAGGATACGAAGGGTGGAGGTTCGTCCGCCCAGCACGACGTCCACGACCGTCACCCCACGCAAGTAACGAAGCCGCTGTCAGTTAGTCCACATTCATCGGATACGATTACATCAGGTGAAAGTATCCTGGTTACACAAATAGAAAAAATTTTGGACTTAAAACTCAGTGTTCTAAAAAATGATATAATTGAAGATTTAAAAGGGTCGTTGATTACGGAAATTCGCAGAGAAATGTCAAATATCATTGCTAAATACGACCAGATAGAAGAAGTCTACACCAAGTTACAAACTGAACATGAAACTCTCAAAGAAGGTGTAGAAAAATTACAAAAGAAGGTATCTGAGGACCAGTGTAAGGTATTGGAACTTGAGGTAATGTTGAACAAACAACAACAGCTGGGTAGAATAACAAATATTGAGATTGTTGGTCTTCCTGAGACACCGAATGAATGTCCGGTCGATTTAGCAATCAGAATAGCCTCACACGCTGGAGTCCAGCTGCAGCCTGCACACATAGAATCGGCGCATCGAGTCCAGCCAATGCAGAAGGTGGAAGGTCGTCCGAAGCCGCTTGTGGTGAAACTTCAAAACCGGATATTGAAAGATCAAATAATATCCGGACTACGAAAAACGAGAGGAATCTACACTCACGATATTAATATGGGAGGGCCTACCAGGAGGTTTTTTGTTAACGAACACCTAACTTTGCAAAATAAACAGCTGCTTAGTAAGGTAAAATCTCTAGCTAAAGCTAAATCTTATAAGTTTGTATGGGTCAGAAACTGTAATATTTTTTTAAGACGAAACGAGGAGTCTCCTGTACTAACTATAGGCCTAGAAAAAGACTTACAAAAAATTGTTTAATTCATGTCAACATAATTGTAATAAGCGCCGTTTATGCAGTTATTATTACAAACAAGCTATTCAGTTTTATTGTTGCTAAAATTCTTAAATCAATTGCCTCATTCTACTACAATTTATTTAAAATGTATGTTCAATACAACGCCACACACCTTCAATATATACAATTATTTAATCTTAAAACTTGCTTGGTCTCATTTACTCGCAACAACTACTATATCACTTACAACATGGGATATATAACCCGTAATTCATACTACGATCCACAATGCACAATAACACAATTATTATCTGTAACTCAAATTAATCATATTAACACTTACTCGTATACATCACACACATTCTTCTTTATCACACTTTTTATTCACAACAATATTAATACATACCTAAACAACTCGTATTTCGTTATAAAACTGATATCTATGGGCATTAAAAAGTCTAGCCATATGTTATTATATTTTTGTATATATATACGTACAGAACTCTGTCGATATAATGTTACCTAACAAATTAAGTTTATTTTACCAAAATGTACGCGGCCTACGAACAAAAACGTTGCAGTTTAGGCAAAATGTGCTAATGCATAACTATGATGTTCTCTTAATTACAGAAACATGGTTAACTGATAGTTTTTATAAGGGCGAGTTATGTGATGACCGCTACGATGTTTTTAGGTGCGATCGCAGCGCATTTAATTCGAATAAGAAGTCCGGTGGCGGAGTAATGATTTGTACAAAACATAACTTGAACGCATCACAACGGACCGAATGGGCGTGCGCCGGCATTGAGTGCGTTTGGTCGACTATACCTGCTCGGTCAATAGGAAGCGGGGACAAACGCAATCTACATATAGGTGTCATCTATATACCACCTGATAAAATACAGTCTTCGCAACTTATAACGTTTACTAATCATTTAAGGAATGTCATCGCGCTGTGCCCCGAGGATTACTTTATAATCGCGGGTGACTTTAACCTTTCATGCGTATCTTGGGCGGACATGGAACCAACAGTTCAAAACTGTGGTTACGTTGATTTACAAAAAGCAGTAACTCAATTTACTGACACATACAGCATGCTAGGATTAAGCCAGTATAACCACATTCCAAACGCTTGTAGTAACTTGTTAGACTTAGTTTTCAGTAACGCGCATTTAGATATCCATAGATCTTATTCATCTTTGGTTGCGGAGGACAAATATCATCCTTCCTTGGAAATAGACGCAAAAGAACTTTCGACAACTTGTTTAAAATACGACACAGCTACTAAATTATTATTTTATAAAGCTGACTATAACATAGTTAATAATTATTTAGCAAGTATTGATTGGGATTCTTTATTAGTTGGAAATACAATAGACGACATTGTAAACAAATTCTATTCAAAAGTGAACTGGGCTATAAATGAGTTTGTACCAAAAAAACATAATTTTCATACAGGTACTTTTCCTATTTGGTACTCGAAATCCTTAATTAAAATTATCAGAGAGAAATTAAAAGCACATAAACGTTGGATAAAATTAGGTAACCCCAGGGATTATGATGAATTTTCTATTTTACGTTCACGTCAAAAGAAAATCCAGGTAAAATGTTATAATACGTATCAAGATCACATGCAGAAATGTCTAAAAAAAAATCCAAAGCTTCTGTGGAATTATTTAAAAAAACTACGCACTAATAACACGGGTTATCCTAACAACTTAACATTGCACGGGAAAAAATTTAATAACGCTACTGACATTTGCGAGGGCTTTAATACTTTCTTCGAAAGTGTATTTCAAAGACCTGCGCCATCGTATGATACCTTGAGATGTCCCGATGTAACGTCAAGCGACACAATTTGTAATTTAAGTATGCCTGAAGATCTAGTCCTTAAACAATTAATATCACTTGACACAAATAAAGGTCCGGGCAGTGATAAAATCCCTCCAATTTTTATTAATAAATGTGCAATATCCTTGGCACGGCCACTGAAAATAATTTTTTCACTTTCTGTTAATACATTTCGATCTTTCCCGACAATTTGGAAGGAAGCTAAGATTGTACCTATTCATAAAAGTGGCTCCAGAGGGCACATCGATCACTATCGCCCTATATCAATCTTAAATAGTTTCAGTAAAATCTTTGAGAAAATTATATACCAGTCTATCAGAGCTCTTATTCTTAAATCAATCCCAGACCAACAACATGGTTTTATAGGTAAACGTTCTACTACAACAAACTTAACGTATTTCACTAATTACATCTTAAATAACATGGATCAGCACACGCAAGTTGACGTTATCTATACAGATTTCGAGAAAGCCTTCGATAGGGTAGATCACGTTATTCTACTTCAAAAGCTGCAAATACTAGGAATACGTGGTGATCTGCATAGATGGTTTTACTCGTATATAACAAACCGTAGACAGGCAGTAGTAATTGGTAGTGCACGTAGCAATTATATCACCGTGAGTTCCGGCGTCCCCCAGGGATCTATACTCGGACCCTTGCTGTACAATGCATATCTTTGTGACATTAACGCTTGTTTCACAAACTCAAAATATATTATGTTTGCAGATGATAAAAAAATATTTCTAAAAGTTAATAATATAGCAGACTGTTGCTTGATACAGCAGGACTTAGACAAATTAAACGAGTACTATAAAAATAACAGGATATCCATTAACGTTGCTAAATGTGTTCATATAACTTTTACACGAAAACAAAAGCCTATAGAATATACTTACAATATAAACCAACACCCTATTAAAAAAGTAAGTGCTGTGCGCGATTTGGGGGTTATATTGGATTCCAAAATGCTATTTTCAGACCATATCAATTCGATCGTTAATAAAGCTTACAGACAACTAGGGTTCATAAAGCGTGTCTGCAGTCATTTTACAAATATAGATACCATTAAAATCTTATATTATAGTTTTGTAAGAAGTATCATAGAATACGCTTGCACCGTTTGGTCACCATGTTATGACATTAATATACAGCGAATAGAATCAATACAAAGAAAGTTCATAAAATTTTTAAGCTTTAAAGAGCACAAAATATTTGATTCTTATTTTGAAGCGTGCAAATATTTTCATATAGATTCATTAGAGCATAGACGCAGACAATATGACGTCATGTTATTACACGACCTGTTATCTGGAAAAATAGACTGTTCTGAGCTTCTATCAAGCATTGCGTTTCGAACACCTTCCTATCGTACGCGGCATACTGCCCTTCTTGATGTTAACCACACCAATACAAGATATGCTAAAAACTCAGTTCTTTGTCGCGCAACCCACACTTATAATAAATATTACTCAACCCTGGATATCTTCCATTTATCAAAGAATCAACTAAAAAAAGAAGTTAAAAAGTTGCATTTTAATATTAATTAACTTTATTACCCGATTATTCCAATAATCATTATATATTTATTTATGAAGTCTTCACACAAACACGCACACACACACGCACACACACGCACAAACACACACACACACACATTGGTCTTGTATATTTTTCAAATCTACTTGTGTAATCCTGTTTTGGCTTAATTTAGTACGATAAGATGTATAAAGTGAATTATGAATGTATTGCTGTTGGATTACTTAATAAATAAATAAATAAATAAATAACAAACGTTCGTTGAAGATGTCTACAATAGATGTAATACAAGGTCGCGACTTTTTTTTAATACTGGTATTTGAAGCACTACTCTTAGTTTGATTAATTTGTATATGATATAAAACGAAATCCATTAATTTCGAAGATTAGGTGGTAGAATCAGGTCCAGGAGTAAAACTCAAAAGGTTGGTAGATGGAAGGATAGAGCCAGAATAGTTTAATCGTCACATCTATTTCTAGCGTGAAGAAAATATTGCGTTCCAGTGGAAAGGTGTGGATCTCGACTGACTTAGATATGAGGCGACTATCTTAGTTCTTAGGATTGGCAAGGCATTTGTGATAAGCTACATATAGATTTTTTTGTGTGGACTTGGTTACAGATGTCTATAAGCAGCTTACCTTCGAGTGACCTACTTTAATGTTTAAAATCTTTATTCCTACTTTAATCTTTAAAAAAAATGCACTGTTTTGTATCAAAAAATAATATTCTTTATTATTGCTAGATACTTTTCGAACGTGAATCCATGTTTAATTGACCCTTAAAAAATCTATAAACTCGAAAATAAAATATCAAAAAATTGAATGAAAATAGTGTAATTAAAAGTTTATTACACTGAAATATTTTATAAATCAATCGACTGTTTTCAATTTTAAACCTACCACATAAATTGAATTATGACAATTATATTTTTAACCACACCATCGTTGCCACAAGGAAAAAATAGCTGTATCTACGCATCCTTTTTCCTGTTCCATATAAGTACATGCTTCTCCCAATTTTGGACTATTTCACAGCACGTACTCATGAAAAATTCATTCCGCAGATTAAATTTCTTGGAGCCTTACAACCAAACAATGAACACGTACAATACCTATTTATACACCGACACGCGTAACGTACGATTTATAAAAATAATGCCATTTTTTTCTACCATATTGTGTTCATAGACACAAAAACCACGGTTGATCCAGATCGGAATTCTGATAGGAAAAAATCGAAAGAGAGGGAAGGATGTCATATTTTTTTTGTCCCTTTCACATAACTTTCCCCAAACATAATGGAGCCAGGTAGACACGGACACAAAAAACACACCGTCATATTATTACACAGATCCTTCGATAGTGACATTTTTATAAATAGAGGTCATGATTGTGTTCACGGGCCTTTCCAGTTTTCGAAATTGTATTTAAATTTTGAAAGGTAGAGGTAAAAAATTAAATAGTGATTGTGAATTTACCACTAGTTTATAAAAGTGAACAATATAATTTTACAATTTTAATCGAATGACTTGATGGTTTGTATGAAATTTGGATTGGACATGGGATATAAATTTTCAACATTATCAAAATGAAATCTGGCAATATAAAATTGATAACTTATTTATTTATTTACTTTAATTAATTAAACAGAAGACTCAGTCATACATCACACTCATAAAATTTCGGACACGCAAAGAAATCACACTCAGGGTTTGTATCCAGGAGAGGAAACCAGGAGATATTTGTTATTTGGCTAGAATATTATGGAGGAGATAGATCATAACGAAGCGTTGTCACTGTAATAGACATTTTCAAAACAAGAGAAATGAGAAGCTACTAATTTGCTATCCAATAATAATTTCGATACCGATTTAGAAGAACATCAAGTTTTTATAGAAATATATTCTGAAAGTTTGCAATAGAAAAGAGATAACAAAATTGATAGTTTACGACATTCATGCGAATTTTAGTTAGCAATTTCTCTTTTTGGCGATTGTTGCTATAAACAGAAATGTGTTGCATACACCGTAAAATGAATGTTTCTTCGAGACGACATCTTCTATTAATAAATGATAATCAATATTAGGTTTCAAGTTCCAATTTATACAAAGAAAGCCACGTTCCATTCCTAGTGTAAAATAAAAATAAATTATATGACATTTCAAGAACACAATAATATGAAATTAAATGACTCATAACTTTTTCTTAAATGTGCCCTTAGTCATAACTAAAGTTACGTAAGTCAAGTATCCGTAACGTGTGATATTGGCCTTGAACAGTATCACTCTCTCTGGAATTCATGAAAGGCAACTAAGATTAATTATTAAGAGTTAGTATTAGTAGATAGACTGAATTCAGCTGAGTAACATATGAG
>DWNN01000005.1:0-12127 GCA_018250335.1 Astraptes enotrus | reverse complement strand
AGCTGGAGCTACTCCATCCCATAATCTTTGAGGTGCGCGCGGGAACACCGCGCGCGCCACCTCGAGGCTGATGTTCGATGCTAAATATAAAAATAATAATTTTATTTGTGCTTGAAATATACTAAGTAACAAGCCAGCATAGTGCCAGTACGACCACGCCCTTGCCGGCAATGTACTCCTAACACCTGGAATTAAAAAAAATGTGGAGTTATGGCATTTAGTATTGCGCAATTCGAAAATTTTAAAATAGTTTTTAAGATTTTATACATTAGATTATTATGATTAGTTATGTTACATTAAGGATAAGTTAAATTAAATAAGTTCGGTTATTAAAATTAAGAGGAGTTTATGGGGGAAACTAGGTTTCTTAAGGGAATGTGTCTAAAACGTATTACGTGCCTATATATTTAGATATTTTTATAACATAAAAACTGAATTTGTCTAATAAATTACTAACCTCCCCTCTTATTTCGGCTCTTTCACAGATCTCTATAAATTTTAATATCTGTTTCAAAGTTGGCGCGCTAAATTCCTTGACTCTTATTTCTGACCATCTCATTTTTCTGTCAAATTCCAAAATTGGCGGCAATTTCTCTGGTGACAATGTAATCAAGTGATTTACACCAGCATCTGCGATGTAATTCAAATTTTCAACGGATCGAGGACAACCCATCGCCGCTATTTTATTTTCGATAAACCATGAAAAATTTAGTGGTCGATAAGATTCATAATCTTTTGTTTCTTCAGGTTTATTCTCAACCTCTTCTACGTGCTCACCTTCCTGTATTTCTGCTTGTTTGTTTTCTTTCATATCTTCTGCGTATTTGTAGAAAAGTTTAGCCAACTTGACGTTGGGTCTTTTTGGTACGGTGCTCATTGTGTCTTGTTTTAACAATATTGTTTTATTATATTTTCTTTTTTCTCCCTATTGTTGGTTCACTATTCAAAATGAATGACATAGAATGATAATTTGTTATTTATTACATTTTATAAAACCTGGAAGGGTAAAATATTAAAATTATATATATATAGTAAGCTACTTGTGTTCCCCTGATTTTAAGCCATTTTGAATTGAATGCGGGTTGAAATTAAAAACAAAAAAATTGTCAATTACTTTTTTGTGAAAAGATTCATAAATCCACAAATTGATTTAATTATTATGAGTCATCGACTACCAGGTGTTAGTGTCCATTTATAACCGCAACTACATACGAAATTCTTGACCCATTTTCTCTATTTTAAGCTCTCAAGTAAATGCTTTTATTTCTGCATGAAGTGAATAACACTACTTACACAACATATTTTATTGTACATATTTCTATTCATGTACAGTATTCTTATAACAATTAAATTCTTAATTTAAATAGAAGGTAATAATTAAAACATTTTATTTAACATTTTCAATTTTAAGAATAAATTACGAATCTGCATGACGCAACGAAAACTGGATTACACATATAACAATTATACGCACACAGATTTAATCAACCACTTAAACACACGCACAAATAATTACACGCACATTGAAATGCCAACAGATTCTATTGGAATCAACAAAAAGTCCTAATGGGCGCTAGCCAGTGCGTAAACATGTTTCCACTTCCTAAACAAAGAAAAGATAAACACAGGTCGTAATTCGCGAATTCAGTGTTCCCGGTTATTTTTGATCGATAGAGATCTGACGTAGTGTTTGGATTCGCGCCAATCGGTCCATTGGCACATGCTATTGGCATAGTCAGTCGTGACATTTAGCCACTGCGTCTGCGCTGCCAATTAATATTTACGATTTTTAATGTTAAACTTTTTTAGGCTCGCTAGGGAATAAACTAAAAATACGCTTTCATCACGTACTAAAATAATTAAATTGACTTGCATTAGTTAGTTAAGATAAAAGTATGTGCCTATTCATTTTCTATTTCTATTCTATTAATATCTAGATGAACCTTTCATTTTTTGATAATTTAGCGCATCTATTGGACAACTCATCGCCTTATACTCGATAGTCGTATAATCATAATTATTTATATTATCTAATAGAAGTAGTAAACATGCATGCAGTTCATCTTATTTTACTTTATTTCTATTATTTTCATCATGTTTGTATTGTAAAATAATATGAGCAGCGTGTGTAGCAGCAGGTGTGCGTGACATTCTTACAACGCGGGTTTCAGGCAGCGGTCCGAGACCTGCGTCGGATGTCAGCTTCGTCCACCCGCGCAAGTTATAGCGCACGCTCTAAGGATATATTTTTTAATAAAACATAAGATAAAACAATCTCCATTTTATTGTCAGGTACAAAATTATCTCAACAAAACATTTTCTTAATATTCACACAGTTTCATTTTTAAATATTATTTCAGTCAATGCCTAAATACACCATTAGCAAGTATTTCTATTCAAATGACCTTCAACTATATATTAGGAAATTATATTTGATTTGCAATTAAAACGTATTTTGACAGATTTTTTTAGCGTATTTATTATTATGATATATTCGATTGAAATATTATAGTGTACGGATTTTAAACCTTACAAATAAAATGTATATAATACCTAAAATTCAACAATTCATATGATATTGTAAATACATATAAAAGTTATAACCCGCGTGGCGCGTGAGAGATGTTAGTGATCAATATGCAGAGAGTTCCAGGTTCAATACCCGGTAAAGTAGACAAACATCAAAGTGATAAATTTGGACATCTGTTCTGGGTCTGGGGTCAGTTGTTGGTGCAGATACCCACGGCACTTAATTCTGGTGTTCCATACTATGACTTTAGCTAATGTTCTTTACTCAAAGCAATTACTAGTACTCAGAGGTTTTTATTTAAACAATTGTATACAGCAATATGTATTACTAAATAAATATATCCAAAAGACAGTCACTTTCTCAAATCTAGATTGGCGCTTTAAACAGAGATCCAAGCGTAAATTTATAGGTATATAGTTGAATACATGCCAAGATTTAGTGCGTAGATAATTAGATCATAACAGACCATAACAGTTTCATTCAACGTAGATGCTACTACACAGAAATTATATTTGTCAATGTAATTGTTTGTTGAAATATTAATATATTTCCGTATTCATTCAACGCAAGCACTTTATAGAATAAAATTGTACATAGGTGTTTGTCAATATGATTATCATTAAAATATGCTGGAAAATTTTAAGTTGAATTTAGTTATGCTCATTAATTTCACTAAACGTAATCATTGTGCAAAAATGTCGACGAAAAAAAAGGCAATTTGATCTAAAATTTTTAAAATGCACGTATTGTAAAAGATCCCGTTTTAAATTATCGAGATTTAAATTTTAGCGCGGAATTAGATTAATAAATAATACTGACACTGACTGACTGACTAGACACTGTTCTTTAATTTCGTTCAAAGTTTCAAACCCTATAATGATGCCAACCAACCGGGTATGACCTCTTCTGAATCTTCAGTTTCTTGTAAAATATATATTATATAGAACATAAGTAAATAATATACAATAACAATTACTAAAATTACAAGAAGTTTGCACAGAAATGAAATTAAAGTTTTTAGATTTGGCATATCGCAATTCCTCAGAAAAAAAATGAAGTATTTTTTGTCAAATTTAACTATCAATAATAAGATTGCATAGAACAAATCTGAACGTAACCATGTAAGTATTGAATAAGATTAATAATATATTATATTGAATAATAAAAGTATTTAAATATCCAAAAGAAATTTCGCAACATACGAATATAGTCAAATAAATAATGGATAAGTATAGAATTGTTTACATTATTGTTATCATCGGCATAAACAAAACACTACATGCATTTTCATTTCAAAAGCAGACATCTATAGTAAATCATAAATTTTATGTACATAATGCTCTGCGGACGGGTAATAATATGAAAGACAGTCATAAAAGTCTAATAATAATTTACAGTACACTCTTGTTGTATTCCCGCGCAGTTTCGATAAATTCTTCCATGATGTCGCCACTGACGCCAAACTTCAGAGGGTTGTCTTCTGTCAGATACTCGTAGTACCTGCCAACTGCTTCTTCGTGCTCCGGGAAATCGCAGGAACCTAGGAATAACGTAACATATTAATCTATGCAATTTTGGAATAAAATTATCATATACAAACTATCAAAGTTATTTACGTCGATTAAACACAATTTATATGTCATTAAACTAAGGAACAATTTTATTTAAATGATACTGTTAGATAATTTCATACTGTTTTCGTTTACGGCTTACAACATGGCGTTTGATAAATCAAACAAAGTTTGGTATCATGCAAACTTTTAAACGTGTATTGATAAAATTTATATTAGTAATCAAACACATATTTCCTAGTCAAATCAAAGTGTTAAACATCAAAAATATATAAATAAACAATATACCAAACAGACCATAACTTCTGACTCTGAGTTCAAATAATGTAGGTACGCATTGCAATAGAATTGTCATACACATTTCAAGAGTGATACTACTCTTTGATACTCCATGTAGCAAGTAAACGTGAAAATTGCGCAATACAGTCGTTAAAACGCACAACTTGGATGCGACAAAAAATCTTTTATTATACATAATCATGACAAACAAATTAAATATATTATTCAGAACAAAACTATTAAAAATTATAATTAATTCTGAATAGATTTACGTCCGTTACTATAACTCAATCTAGATAGATTGAAGCTTTAAGCCTATCTAAGATCGAAGTTTGACAATTTCTAGCAGTAATTGTCAAATGTCTACCTTTAAAACACTGGATAGATTGGAGTGGATTAAATCCTTTCAACATATTTTTTCTCTAAAATCATTCATTCTTTGAATCGTTAGTATTGTGATCATGATTATTCAACTACTTGTGTACCCAACTGCATGTTTTATTTTCAAAATCTGTTTTTGTTCCTTGTGTTTAGTATTCTTTCTTTCTTTTTTACTTACTAAAACGCCCGTTTCTGATACCGCTACCGAACGCAGCGAGTCGACAAAACGTAACGTGACGCCAAAACCTAATTTGCCGATATTAAAAGTAGCATTTCTATTAGGGCCGTAATTATTAATAAGTATTATTAACAATTGGATGTTTTCCTCAAATGTATTCAAGATTAAAATAGTTCAATGATCCTTGTGGTTGAATCAAATGGGACTTAATGTGTTAGTCATTAACACCATTCCCTCCTACTATTGTGATGACATATTTCTCAATTTCAAGGTTTTTAACACTTTGAATAGGTTTTTGGTAATTTTAACCTTAGTGTAGTCATTTAAATACATGAGTTTCCTTTTCAATTTAAGTTCATTTTAATACATGATTGAATTTAAATCAATTTATTAAACTACATCTTTGTTTAAATGACAATTTAATGGTCATTATAGATAAATAACGAAATAGCATTTTAGTAACTTATTCTCCACAATAATTTAATTTTACAATAAGTAAATGCAAGCGTTATGTTTTTACGAGATGACGCATTTATACACTATATATGCCGCATATGCAGCTTCTCCATAGCATTATGTATTTAAGGGTTTTGCGGAATGTAACCCACAAATGAAAAGCAATGCAGTATTGTTTGTTTTCTTAAGTTCAAACGTCAATTACATTTGATTATTATATAGAAGTGTTTTAGGCGTTTTGACACATTTTCTCACTAATATACTTGCAAAAATTACATTTTTTTTTTACAATTAAATGTCTTTAGCATTATGTATAACTTGATTGATTGGAATGATCACAAATCTGTAATCCACTTAGCAATCACGACTATTGCATTCCCATTTTTATCTTATTACAATGAGAGATCCATGATTGCTGTGGTTAAGTTCATTTAGTGGAATAACATCAGTACCGTCTACAAAAAAAAATACAATTTCATACATTCTAAGATTCGTTTTGTGATCGTATTGTATAAAATTATTTGTCTGTATCCTGCAGCCTTTAAAAAACTTTCTTGGCTGGTATAATTTCAAAAGTTGGAATATGTAAAAACTGAACATCAGGACTGTATATAAATTATGTATATTTTTGTATTGTTACTTTTTAAATTATTTTCTATTACCAATACATTGAAATGAATTGTCTCTCTAAATTATGAGTTCATTAACATCTTTTAATAAAATCAACTGATTTACTAATTAGACAACAAATGATTGCATATAATTGTTATTTAATACTTTTTATTAGACCCTCAAATAAGGAAGATCTAACATCAGTATATACATTATACAGTATCAAGATCATTGTATGAATATTTTTTTTTATTTTATTTTATTTTATTTATTTGACACACCAACAGCTTGCATACAAATTTTTCACAAACACTCATTCATATATTACATTTATCTGGTACGCTCGCCAATTACAGGTATGTACATCGTTCATAAAAAGAAGGAAAGAATTTAACAAAATCAATCAAAATTACACATTGTACAATTTTACTCTAATCCAGAAAACTAATATCTAAACAAGGTAACTTATTCACAGAAATGTTTAATAAGTTTGTTTTTTAAGCTTAAGTCAGAATCGTGAAAAATGTCTAAATCTTTTATAATTGCTGATAATCGATTGTGCTCAGAACTCATTCGTGGTAGTGGAGAGCGTTTAGACAAGTTCGTCCTACCCGAAGGTACACATAGGATATTGGCGATAGGATGTCGTGGATAACTGTAAGGGACGTTCAGGTATATGCTACTCAGTAAGTCACAACAGAATATCTTGCCAGATAAAAGTTTTTTCAGGAATGCTATATCGAGAATGGAGCGGCGATGGTAGAGCGACATCATTCTGAAATGCTTTAGACGTAGGTCGTAAGTAGCCCTATGTGAGATACCAGAGCTGTGAAACGCTAGATGCCTTGTAAAGGACCTCTGTAATCTTTCAATTCGTTGAGAATGTGTCGTGCACTGCGGATTCCAGACGATCGATGCGAATTCAAGTTTGCTCCGGACCAAAGAATTAAAAAGGATCGTTTTTGTTTTAGCAGAAACAAACCCTTTGGTATTTCTCATGAGAAACCCTAGCATTTTTGCGGCGTGACTAACGGTTGTATCGATCTGAGGTTTAAATGTCAATTTGGTATCCATCATGACGCCCAGATCACGTATTTCACTTACTTCTTCCAGTGTATCTGTATTAAGTATGTAGGACGTTTGTACTATATTAATCCTTCGCGTGTATTTTATATGGTAAGACTTTCTTGTATTTACAACCATCGAGTTCTCTCTGCACCAGCAATTTATTCGATCGATATCACTTTGAACCTCTTGCATATCGTTTACTGATTTTATTGTTTTATATATTTTAAGGTCGTCAGCAAAGAGTGAATATTTGCAATGACGTATTGAATACGTAATGTCGTTTATAAATAATGAGAATAATATAGGCCCTAAATGGGATCCTTGGGGAACTCCAGAATGCGCAAAATACTCATGTGATCTGTGCCCGTTTAATACCACAAACTGGAGTCTTTTTGCTAAATAGGACCTAAACCATTCCAATAGACTCCCACTTATGCCGTATCTATACAACTTACGCATGAGTTGAAAATGGCATACTTTGTCGAAGGCACTGGTAAAATCCATGTAAACAGCATCTACTTGGTGCCCTTTATCTATTTCTTTACAAAGATAGGTCATGAAGGATACCAAATTTGTTTGAACAGAGCGACCCTTTCTGAACCCATGCTGATGTTCAGATATAACTGTTTCAAAATGACGTGAAATAATAGGACAAACAAGTGACTCGAATATCTTTGCAATACACGAGAGAATCGAAATGGGGCGGTAGTTCTTTACATCATTATCATCTCCTTTTTTGAAAATTGGTACAATTTTAGCTTTTTTCCACAATTCAGGAAAAACCCCATCAGCTAAAGATCTGTTGAATAAAAGTGTCAGTGGTAGTGAAAGAGCAGATCCACAGCGTTTAACAAAGATAGGCGGAATTTCATCTGGACCGGCACCCTTATAGACATCGAGTTTCTTTACTGCACAAGATACGTCTCTCTCGGTAAATTTTATTCTGTTCAGATTAACCAGGTGTTCATTCGTATACTCCACATTGTGTGGTGTAGTGCTAGCACTGAACACTGATGAGAAACTATCAGCGAATAGTTCTACAATTGTCATACCTGTGTTTGCGGTGTTACTTCCGTAGGTCATAACAGCTGGTATATTGGTCTCACCGCCACGTCTTTCTTTTATAAAGTGCCAAAACGATTTAGGATTTCTATGGATATTACTTTCGATTTGTTCCTTATACTTACGAAGGCAGAAATCCGTAATCTTATGACAGCGCTCCCGAAGAAGTTCGTACTCCAATCTGTCACGCGGGTTCTTGTATTTTGTGTAAATTTGTCTCTTTTTGTCTCTCTCAATGATTGCCTTTATCAGTGACCTTTTGAACCAAAACGGATATTTCCTATCTTTCGGTATGTATTTTTGGATGCCGTTTTCTATTATTTTATTAATAAGAAGGTAAAATACCTCAACCATTTCGTTCACATTTTTGCAAGTATCAAACTTTTTTAACCAGTTGATATTCCTGAGGTGAGCTATAATTTTATTGTAGTCGGCCTTAAAAAAGTTATATCGAGGGTTTATAACTGGTTTCAGGAATTTAGGTGTCGTATTCGATACATTAATTAATAAAGGAGGATGTTTCTGATCGATTTTGCTCATCGTGTTATTGGATTTGGCAACTTCTACGGTGTGACAATTGGTAAGGACAAGGTCTAATATTTTACCATCTACATTTTGTATATTGTTTATTTGCGAAAGATTGTTAAGTGATAAAAAGTCAAGAAGTGAAAAGCCTAGTTTGTTACTATAATTTGTTGCTGTACACGGGCCACTATTAGAGTTGCGACTCCATTCAATGAAACTGAGATTGAAGTCACCCAATATAATTACTTGGTCGGTTTTGCTAAGCATGTCACTGGTGTTTTGTAAGAATCGTGTAAGATGATCTAATTTCACAGGTGGGGCTAAATATACTGCGCAAATAAATACTTTAGATATGACATTATTTGTCGTGACTTCGATTGAGACCCATAGGTCTTCAGCACTACTTTCCCAGTTAGTTAATCTGGAAGAAGAAAATTTTTTACTGACTGCAACCAAAACGCCCCCTCCATCCTTTTTAGTATTTTCTGAGCACGACCGATCTCTCCTGTATATAAGGTAACGTTTGTCTATAAGTTCGCTATTCTTTACATAACTTTGAAGCCACGTTTCTGTGAACACAATTACATCGTAGTAATTAACTAATATATTTTTAAAAACGTCCTCAGTTTTGGTCCTTAAACCGCGCACATTTTGGTAATAGATACTTGGAGCCATTTCTGCACCGTTTTTACCCAGCACTAATTACTTATTAATTACTAGTCCTAAACAATCAACCTTAAGCTATCCTCGTCTTTGATATTGATTGCGTGACTTTGTTCGTTCTTCCTGACAAGAATTCTTCCGTCTCTTATCCACACAAACTTGAACCCGTGCTCCTTAGCGTATTTGCGAGTCGCTGCATGAAGCTGTTTATTTGCGAGCGTCAGGTGTTCGGACACGAAAATAGGGTAGCGATGCCCTCCGATGCCGAGGTGCTCAGTGTTAAGCTTGTCTTCTCGGTTTTTTTGTTTATTAAACCGGGTCACCGCAGCCAGCAACTCATCGCGACGACGTTGACTGCACAGCTTGACAATTACGGACCTAGGACGGCTACTCTCCTTATTGAACTTAGGTACTCTGGTCACATGCAGTATATCATTTCCAGCTATGGAACTCCCAACTGCACTACCAAGTTGCTCCACGGTTTTTATCAAGTTTTCAGATTTGTGTTCAGGAATGCCGGTAATTTCTATATTTGTAACACGCATGTTCTGTTCCACTTGGCTCATCCTCTCTGACAAATTTTTAACGGTTATTTCAAGGAGATCATTTTTGGAAACTAGTTTCTTGATTATTTCATTTTTCTCATTTGCCGCGACAACCAGCGCATCGTATTGTTTACTAAGGAAGGACAAGGATTCTTGAAAACCTGATATTTGATTCTTTAGGTTCGCCAAGCTTTCCGATACTAATAGTGTGATAGTTTCCGTAATCTCTTGCTTTATAATTTTTCGTAATTTTTCCTCTGTAACCAATGTGTCATTACTGTCGGATTTAGAGCGCTGGTGTTTTATTCTCATCGTAATATTGCTCTCTACTTCGGGGTCTATGAAACAATTGCCATCCGAAACATCAGGAACATTGAGTGTGCGTACCGGAGTATTAGAATTGTCAGTTTTAGGCATTTTACTGACGCATGCTTGGCAATTCCAATTGTTTTTACTCTCAGGATCCATTAAATAGAATCTTCTTGAAGATAAGTTTGCGCAGAGTAGGTCATATCCAAGCTTACACGAAGAACAAATCATATACTCCTTTTTAGGAAGTTTATTTTTGCATCCAGAACAATTTTTAATGGACGAAGACATTTTTTATGAAAAATAAAAAATAAAAAAAAAAATATTCACAATATTTTTATTTTGCCTTTTGTTTTTATCGTTTCTTAGTCCGTTTATATTTCCTGACAAAATTTATGGCAAAAAAAAAAGATGCTAATGATGAGATTTGAACCTGCGCTTTAGATCAATAAGTCTGCAAGAAGCTCTTGCACACTACGCCACAGTATCTATACGCTGTTACTGCGAAATTATAGAACTGTTAGATTTGTTAGCAAGAGATTAGTAGATTATCTTGTAAGTTCAAAGTCCAATCCTTTGTTCTACAATCGATGAGAGAACTGACAACGGAATATTTTAAAACTGTTTTTATGTTTATTCACTCACTGTCTCACTTTTAGGTCACAATTTTGTTACAGTTTGATAGATTTTTATGCACTGTTTACAATGATATAAATTAATATGGAAGAAATGTAAAATATACACTGAACTGCAATTTATTTCACTTCGAATGCCGATAACACGTCTTTCTCCTAAAGTCACCGCACGACACCTTACGACGAACCTTACGAATATACCAGATTTGTATGATAAGTTGAAGACTTTTATTTTTCAGATTATTGTCTAAATTGTATTTGCAAGAGTAACCTAATAAAAGTAAGATTTATGGATCGGACAATAGATTAAATAAACATTTAAAATCCAGTTTATTGTCTAATTGTCTATCATATTTGATACAATTAATTAATTCAAACAAGATATCTTAGATCTATTTTTAGACATTTCAGTTCAATAGCTTTGTAAGAATATCTCAAATTATTGATTCTATATATTCAAGAAAGTCGTAATCAGATTATTGTCCAATTTATATTCAATTGCATTATTTTCCTATTTAATTATTTCAAACAGTTTAATACTATTACTATACTCCAATAGCAAATAAATCCCACATTTGTAGATTGGACGATGAATTCATAACTTATAACCAATTCTCAGCTCATTGTCCGATTGTTTTTATACTGAAGAAGATAGCTTACCTGTAAACGTCTCACGTGAACACAAATCACACTTCACCACTTCACATCACTAATCACTGTCACATCCGAATGCCACTATAATATTGGTGCGGTGTATCTAGCGCGTCGGTACCGCTGCAGTATGTACTAGAGGTGGAGTATTTGGCCGTCGTCCTTCGTGGGGATGCTGTGCGGGAAGGCGGAGTCCGGCTGGTCCTCTAGTGTCACAGCGGTGAGGTCCACGATCTCGTCTTGTTCGTCTTGATCGAATCTGGAAGGGAACGGATGTTTGATAACAATAATTTTTTAAAGTTGATACGTCCAGTGTGGTTTGACCGGATAGGTATCATAGGCACACCTATTTCTAGCGTGAAGCTGTTCTGCGTTACAGTAGAAGATTGTGGATGCCGGTAGACTTCATGGGCCACCTTAAGCCTCAGAAGCTGAGAAGTATCTCCTCAGGTATAACCTGATCTGTATGGAATTGGTTACAGATTTCCATAGGCGACATGACCACTTACCATCAGGTGGACTGCATGCCTGATTGATACTTCAATCTTGTAATAAAAACAGGTAACTTCTGGTAGAACACTTTTTCCGGCAGCACCACCGCCACACCTATTTCTGCCTATTAACAGCAGTGTTAAGCGCTGCTGTGATCCGGTTTGAAGGGT
>DWNN01000004.1:0-12588 GCA_018250335.1 Astraptes enotrus | reverse complement strand
TATTTTTTTATAATGTGTCATTAAGAAATACATACAACCCTAAATTTTTACTTTCTTATCACCAACCCCTATTTTTTTATGGCCATTTTAGTAATTTTTCATAAGAATTTATATGGCAAAGCAACGCTTGCCGGGTCAGCTAGTATTAGATAAAAAGTAATATATTATAGCGTTAAAAATAATAGGCGTTTTAAAAATAACGTAACGTTATAACGTGCTTTTAATATATAGCCGTTGCGAACACCTCTACTCCGACCCGACCAAACACCTCAAGGACCGCAACGGTTTTTCGGCACGTTTGAGTTCATGCCGCTAAAAGAACTCAAACGGCGCCGCGGTGGAGGCATCGGCTTTCGGCATGCTTTAATCGCCGCCCCTTTGACGATGCCGCCTAACTGCCGACGGTACCGACCTAGCCTACACGTGTAAGTCCACGTGGACTGTGTCCTTGAATGGCCGCAGCCTTACATTATTATTTATTGATTTCTGAAAATAACTCCAATAATTTGTTGATAAATTAAATAGAAATACACTTTTAATTTTTCATAGATCTGTATAAAAAATTCAGAGATGGCAGAGGCGTCGCAATGTTGTGCAAAATTAATTATCTCATTTATATGTACTCGGTATCTGTTAAGTGCGAATGAAAGAAATAAACAAAATGTACAAAACAAAAATATTAACAGAATAATTTACAAATGAAATGAAAGTGACAAATAGAACAGACAGAGAACGTATCTACACAAATACGGATTATCATCACGGTAGGTTTTGTTTGCAAAAATTGCATAAAAATAATATTACATGCACCCACACATACTCTAAAATCAGCTTAAACATAAAGTTACATCGCCAAAAAGAGGGAAAACATTGTTTTCACTTTTTTGGAAAAAAAATAAAATTTAGTATAAAAATAAATAAATAGCTTAAGTTTAAACCTAAACGAGAGTGACCCAAATTAAAAAAATAATAAAAATAATTTTGCTAATTCTTTCGATGGCTGAACTCACATTTAAGATGGAGGGGTTTTCGCAACAAAAATCATCGAAGCAATTTAATAAATTTAATTCCTTTGCAATGATTAAAGACGATTTTTGTGCAATTTTAGCAGACAAAAACTATTGTGGGTATATTAAAACACCAGGACATACCCAGGCGCTCCCTTCGCGGCGGTCTTGGCCGAAATCTTCCGCGGCGTCGACTCCCGCCCGACGCTTTGACTCTTCACCTGGGAATAGACAATATTTATGTAGCTTTTATATGTAGATTATGCTCGATATTGGTGAAATTAAAGTCTATCTATGATGTTAAAAAGTTTGACTGTTTAAATTGAAAAAAATATTATTGTGGTTCCGTTTCAATATTTCATATTTACATCCTTTATATTAAAGGTACCATTGGAAACGGCTATTCTAGGTACAAATCTATTTCAAATTTGCAGTCGGAATTTTATTAATACTTGAGATTGTTTTACGATATTATTTTGTGTTTCTGAAAAAAACAAAAACAATTGAAATAACTTCAATTTATGTATGTATTTATTTATTTATGAAATATTCCAATATAAATAATACAATTACATACTATTGTACTAATGTAAACATTAAAATATATTAGGTACTTGCTTGTATATAGCATAGGCTATAATAAATATACATTTCAAACCATAATAATTCATGTTTTATCAAGCAACTAACCTGGTAGGCCTTGCAGACCCGATCGACCTCATTCTGCCTCTTCTGCGTGTGATCCATCAGGTCTTTGTGGTCTTCGATGAGGCCTTCCAGTAATTCGATCGACTCTGGGAGGGGTTCTGATTCTAGTGCTGTGAAATAATCCGAAAATTTAATAATTGCAACCATTTTATATATCCCACTGCTGGGCATAAATCCAATAACTCAAATCTTAACGTCAACTACACCACACTTTGAATTGGCAGAGAGAAATTAATATACAATTACTAGCTGACCCGGCAAACGTTGCTTTGCCATATAAAATATTAAAAAAAAATAAGGGTTGGTGATAAGAAAGTGAAAATTTAGGGTTGTATGTATTTCTTAATGACACATTATAAAAAAATAAAAACAAAAAATTTCGTCAAAAAATTAAAAAAAATTTTTTAAGGGTGAACAACCCTTATCACTTAGGGGTATGAAAAATAGATGTTAGCCGATTCTCAGACTTACTGAATATGCATGCAAAATTTGGTTAAAATCGGTAAAGCCGTTTCGGAGGAGTACGAAGACAAACATTGTGACACGAGAATTTTATATATAAGATGTGGTTGAAACTGTAATTAGTATGAGTCCAGTAAGTTGTAAGCAACTTACAGATGGCCCGATTCGACTCCCGTGTAGGGAAGAACCTAATTCATTGCTTTTGTACCTGGCGTGGCTTTTTTACGTCATCAATAGTGCCAAGATTATTCAGATGCTAGTTTTCGGACAAAGCCTGGTCCAGTAATCACGAAGATCAACACTAATCCGAAGAACGACGAGTTTCATAATCTTACTGGCCACCTAATTTTTATTTCAAATTCTGCAAAATGATTTTAAAAAACTTGATTCAGAATACATGCAACGCCATCTCTTGGCGGGAGACGGAAGGTCGCCACGTTTCCTTATTCGCTAGTATACTTACAGAGCAAGGTGTTCTCGAGGCCGGCGAGCCACTGCAGCAGCTCCTGCAGCACCAGGTCCAGGTCCTTCAGGCTCTGCAGGTGCGTCTCCAGCTTGCTGCCTCGTTGCATCGCCCATTGCCACACCTGGACATAAAATAAATAGTTTTTTAATGAACTTGAAGTAGCATGCAGACCGTCTGATTGTAAGTGGTACCTGCTGTCTATCCCAATACCCACTAGTGCCACAGCTAAGCTAGGCTCTCCTCACAAAGTGAGAAGGGCTAGACTAAGAATAAACAATCGCGTTACTAGCAAGTCGGAACACCACTGGTAAGCGAGTCTTCTTATATCTTTCAAAATAAAATTCGGATGGTCGGATATCTTACTTGCTGCAGTGGTTACCTTACCCGCCACACCTGAACTTTGGATAATTCCGGGAACTATCCCCGGTCAGGTAGAGAGCTAAATGAAAAATAATATTTTTGCTCAGGTCTGGACTTTGCGTATTCGTCTTTGTGTCCATGATAATGACAACGACACAGAAAAGCTTACGATTGGCTTAAGAGTATAGAAGGTTACTTTCTAGCAATTAAAATAAGCATATTAAATAAAAATATGGTACATAAAAATATTATAAGCGTTTTCATTTGAGGAACTTATGAAAAGCTTATCAGACAAAAATAACAAAAAACTATACCTGTCCAGCGGAAACTTTGCTAAAAATCCGAATAACCGGTAAAACTGACACCATTAACTTACGGGGTTTATTTACATACGGACCACTCATGTTGTTATTATAAAAACACAATCATATATTATTCAAATATCTAAATAACAAACTACACTACACAAAAAATACAAAACATAAACTATTTATAGAAAATATGCAAAATATAAATCTATTTTCGTTACATAATAATTGCGCGTCCAATTTATTGTATTAATAGATTGACAATACATTGATTAAAATAATAAAAATCACGAGTTTTAGATTAATATACAAGTACGTCGCGATAAGATTAAATCGAATTGTATATATTTGTTTATAATTATATCTTTAATAATATCTACTGAATTTAAATCGGCGAGGTAAAGATAAAAGATTATTATAAAAGATTACGGGGAATATTAAAAAGATAGCTGTCTCAGGGATTTTGATATCAATGCAAAATATTTTGCAAAGTCCTTGGAATTTTGAACAAAGAAAATGTTGATTTCTGTTGTTATATTTATATTGTAAAATGCAATTATTTAAAGTAATAATAAAACATAAAAAATATATTTCATACTTCGAGTAGAATTGATAATTTTGATTGTAGTTTAAATTTGACGACAAAGATATATAGAGATAAAAAGATTTCTATACTGGGTGTGGGTATTTCTGTTCTCATATTTGTGTGTGTTTTCTCTATTCGAACTGTAATTGAACGTATAACCGAACGAAAGAACTCTATTTCTGTTCATTTTTTTACAACCACATTAACTTTTTTTTTAATATATATATTATGAAAGTAGCAAACGAGCATGCAGTACACCTGATGGTAAGTGGCAACTGCCGCCCATAGACATTTTGTAACATAAGAATCCTATCAGAAGTCGACCACAGAGCGTTGCTACCCCTGAGGACAAAGTTGGAACGCCTCGAATAAGTATGTCTCCCTTACCACACCGTTCAAACCGGATCACAGCACTTAACACTGCTGTTAATAGGCAGAAATAGGTGTGGCGGTGGAGCCGCTGGAGTCGAACGACTAAGTGTTCTACCACCTTTAATTGTGCAATTACCTAATCACAGCGACTCTGTATGATAGCTCGTTTCCTCAAAGAGCCACTACACTAACATCTGGCGTTCCGTTAAATTAATAATAACCACTAACAGCGCACTCACCTCATCCCACCGGCTCTGTATGATGGTGATCCAGTGTTTGATGACGGTGACCGCATCGGGGTGCGCCTTCGAGAGTATGGCGTGAGCGAGAGCGATAGTGTCGTCCTTGTCGCGCCGCTTCTCCGCCAGCTCCTTGGCGAAGCGCTCGTGGTCCAGCAGCTGCTGCCGCGTGTCGTGCTCGCCCTCCGGCAGCTGCCCGGCGAAGCGCAACTTCGTCTCCGCGTCCGACAACCACTCGAGCAACATGTTCACGGATTTGTGGAGACGCTCCGCCTGTTTGGACAAAGTTGCGACATTAACAACTAAGTTGTAGATTGCCAGTTATGGCCTCTCTAAAAACGGAAGGGGCAGTTATTCAAGCATATTGCATCACGCTGTTCCATTTAGAGACAGATTTTGAATACAATAATTTATTGTACTTGTTTACAGAGGCAAATTTGTTTACAGAGACGTGGCTATTATTTCAAGTGAATTGAAACGCTAAAAGGTTTAGTATGTCAAGCATGTATAACTTTATTAAATTGCGAAATAAAAGCATACGAAATAGAACGTGACACTGTTCTTAGAGTAGCTTACTAGTAGTATTGTATAATTGAGAATTTGAGGATTAAAATTAAAAATTGCGATGGTAATAAATGTTTTTATGTTTGATGAAAAAATGAGCATCGTAAACATAATAACCACGAAGAACTTACAGCACTTAGCCATTCGAATATCACATAATAATATGCTAACCTCCTTAAGGGCGCTTTCCAGGCGGTGGGCCTTCTTCTCGCTGAGCGCGAGCACGGCGTCCCACGCCTGCTGCAGCTCGCCGCACTGCTGCTTGATGCTGCCCGCGTCCTCCGCCGGCACCTGCCAACGAACGATCATATATCATTCATCATAACACGTCCATTCATTCGTTCGAATGTTCATTCTGTCGTCATTCAAAAAAGAATGAATGACCTTTAAGAGTGACAATGCGTAATGTCTTTTATTTTGAAAGCGATGATTATCTTTTATGTACATTTTATAAAATTAATATAAAAGTAGCAAACGAGCTTGCAGTCCACCTGATGGTTAGTAGCCACTACCATCCATGGACATCTGTAATCGACCCCGGGTAAGAGAAGAATCCTATCTGAGGTCGGCCACAGATGCGTTGCTACCCCTAAGAACTAATTTGAAACGCCTCGGATTAGTATGTCTCTCTTGTATTACTCGATAATAAAATAATATACAAAGTACTTACCGTTGCTTCAAGATCTTTTCCAGTCTTCAGTACCGACTGCATCTGTTGTTCACGCGAGTGAAGGTCTTCTTCGAATTGCTGCAATTAATACTTAGTATAAGAATCACCAGATAAATATAAATGAATATAAATTAAATCACTTTTTGATGCTATACTTCTTCTGGAGCTTTTGGGAAAGATAATGAGTGTTTTTTTTTACAAATCAACAGATTTTTAAATGGACACCATGAAGTTGGTCGCAAGGTGGTTGCAATTTTTGCAATATTTACTAGCCAACTTCATGTTCTTCAACACAATATTATTGTTAACCGATTTCGAAAAAGGAGATTCTGTATTCGACCATTATGTATGTTTGTGGGTAATATTACCTCCTACCAATTCGCACTTGGCCAGCGCGGTAGACTGTGGCCTAATCCCAATCGTGCCCAGTAGTGGGTCAGTAATAGGATGATGATAATGATAATAATGCTGATGTTGACGATGGTGATTTTGATGATGACGATTTTGATGATGATGATGATGTATTACCTTATGTTGTTCAATGAGCGCCATGACGGTGTAGAGGTCGCCATGGACAGGGGAGTCTGCGGACAGCTCCCGCTCCTGCTTGCGGAGCCACTCCAGCAGCGCCGACATCGCGTCCTTGAACTGCCCGGAATACAGCAGCGCCTCTTCCAGTCTTCGTTGTCTGGTGGGAGGAATGGAAGGTGGTGTGAAGGTGAAACTTAAATCAGAACTCTTTATTGGACCTTAGAGCAGTAGTACAGACCTGTTGAATTCTGGTTTGATGGGTAACATATGTTTGATAACATGTTTGAAGTTAATTACCTATGTCCTCAACTCCTCAGTGCATGAGCAGCAATGACCACTAACTATCGGGATTACATACTCGTTAATAGAAGTAGCAAACGAGCATGCAGGGCACCAGATGGTATGTGGCTACTGCTCCCCATGGACATTTGTAATCAACCCCAGATGAGATCAAAGTCCTACCTGAGCTCGACCACATATGCGTTGCTATTCTTGAGGACTAACTTGGAACGCCTCAAATCAGTATGTCTCTCTTACCATACTTTTAAAATTGGAACACAGCAGCCTTTCACAATGCTGTTATTAGACAGAAATAGGTGTAGCGGTGGTGTCTCCGAAGTAGAACCACAAGGAATTGCACTTTAATATGTATTGTGTGTATGTGTTTGTTTGTGTGATTGTCCGAAGACTCTGTAGATCCTTAGCTCCACATCCGATATCCCCTCACCTGTCGACGGCCTTCGAGCAGACGGTGGTCCACTTGGTCTTGAGGTCCGCGAGCATGGTCCGGAGCGTGGGCTCGTCGGCCTTGGGCGCCTTGTCCTTCAGCGCCTTGCCCGCCTTCGAGGCCTGGTCGTACAGCGGCTGCTTCCCGGCCAGTGCCTTTTGGAACTCGCGGTGCTTGCTCAGCCTGGTGGGGGTGGTCACTTAATATTATAGCATATAATTACACAAATATATACATGTATATATATATATACATATCGCGAGTCGGTAAGTAAGAATACCAGTAAGAATAATATTCATTGTCTGTCTGTTCGTTGGTACAAGCTAAATATAATCTCCAAACCATCTAGTAGACCTAATTTAATGGGAATTTGATAGCAAATTTCTATTTTCCATGTATGCAAACAAAATACAGAATTCCAATGTACAATTTACAATAAATTTCTTACAACATGTACCCTGCTAGGGCGTGGCAATGTCGTTTAAATTAATATAATACATTTAATTTAACAGTAACAATATCAAAATATATAAATACCTTTGTTTGATCTTCTCCGGGTCGTTGACTGTCGGCTCGGAGTTCAGTTGGTCCAGCTGTTGTTCTGTATCGTTGAGCCAGTTCATGAGGTTATTCCTGGGAGAATACAATCAATTGTTTACTGTTACTATGAACTAAAATATTTCTTAAAACTTATATCTTATTGGTGGTAACACTCTGTGGCACTTCTAATTTTGCCTAATATCAACCTTGTTAAGCGCTGTTGAGTTCTGGTTTTAAGGGTGTGGTAAAGGAGATATACTTACCTTTTTTTTAAATTATGAAAGTAGCAAACGAGCATGCAGGTCTCCTGATGGTAAGTGGAAACTGCCGCCCATAGGCATCTGTAATCAACCCCGGGTAAGATAAGAATCCTATCAGAGGTCGACCACAGATGCGTTGCTACCCCTGAGGACTAAGTTGGAACGCGTCGAATAGGTATGTCTTCCTTACCACACCCTTCAAACCGGATCACAGTAGCGCTTAACACTGCTGTTAATAGGCAGAAATAGGTGTGGCGGTGGTGCCGCCGGAAAAAGTGTTCTACCAGAAGTTACCTGTGGCGTACTAAGTTAGAACGCCTCATATAAATCAATAAAGTAAAAAAGGTACGGAACCCTTCGTGTGTAAGTTCGAGTTGTAATTTTTTATTTCGGTCATTTATTTTTTTGTTTGAAAGCTATATAGCCGACCTCAGGTAGGATTCTTATCTTACCCGGGGTTGATTACAAATGTCTATGGGCGGCAGTTGCCACTAACCATCAGGTGGACTGCATGCTCGTTTGCTACTCTCATAATATATTAAAAAAAAAAGGTGCTATAACGAAAAAAATTTTTACATTCTATAATGATAACGATCAACTTTCAACCACTATGCGAAAACCGGTTCTATGTGTTTGTTCAATTTTATATCTTAAACGAATATACTTAAAAAAACGTCTAAATGATAACATCAAATCAAAAACGTCTTGGTTAACTTACCACATATCGCTAAACTCCTTGGCCTCCTTGAAGCCGTGGTCCAGCGCCCGGGTCCTCTCCGCGGCCTCGGACACCACGCGCTCCCAGCGGTGCTGCACCGACACCAGCAGGTTCTTGATCAGGATCACGTCCTGCTTCTGGCTGAAGTACTTCAGGTGGGTACCCTTCTTGTCCAACTGCAGCATCGTCTCCCGGTGGGTGGATACCTCCTTTTGGAAGGATTTGTGCTCTTCGATTTGGGCTGGAGGGAGAGAAGAGAATGATTAATGAATGAGTGAATGATTTAACATTCGGTCACAATGAAGATGGTAGAATCCTTCGTGATTCGACTATGGAGGCAATACCGCCTCACTAATTTCTGCCTAATAATAGCAGTATTAAGCGCTACTTTGTTCCGGTTTGAAGGGTGTGGTAAGGGAGGCATACGAACGCATACCTATCTGAGGCGTTCCAACTAAGTCCTTAAGAGGAGCACCACATCACAAAGGGTTCTACCATCTTAGCTAATGCAATATTACTGCTATAAACAACTGGCTCACTTCTGATTGACAGTTCAATAATTATTATTAATTATTTATTTATTATTAAAAATACTATTAATAATCTTCTAAGAAAGTCACTTTGTGAATTATTGAAAGAAAAAACAATAAATATATATTTAGAAAAACATATATCATATAGAATAACCTATATCATATAGTAAAACAGTCGAATTTTGATATTCATTACAGATCTATGTGTTCTATTCTATGGTTTCTATGGGCACCTATTAAATAAAAATCCATAACTTACTAAGTAACGTCTCCATGACCCTGGAGACGGGCTTGGCCGACGTCAGGGTCTTCTCGGCGCTGGTGAGCCAGTCAACGAAGGCCTGGAGGGCGTCGTGGAACTCCGTGGCCTCCTTCAAAGCTATCTCCAGTTTGATCTTCTTGTCTGATGCTCTGTTAATAACGAAAATGTTATAAGGTAATATTCAACTTAATTTAGGTGGTAGAGGTAAAACGTGGTAGAATACTTTGTCGTTCGACTCCGGCGGCACCACCGCCACACCTATTTCTGCCTATTAACAGCCAGTGTTAAGCGCTGAGTATTCCGTTTGAAGAGTGTGGTAAGGGAGACATACTTATTCGAGGCGTTACAACTTAGTCCTCAGGGGTAGCAACTCATCTGTGGCCAACCTCGAATAAGATTCTTATCTTACCCGGGGTTGATTACAGATGTTCATGGGCGGCAGTTGCCACTCACCATCAGGTGGACTGCATGCTCGTTTGCTACTTTCATCATATAAAACATTTAACTAACCTTGAGGTGACGTTGTCCCATCTGGACTTGAGGTTCTTCAGGTTGAGGTGCAGCTGCGAGGTGGGGTTCGGCTTCTCCTGCCGCTTGATGTACTCTTGACCTTGTTGCAGCACCGCTTCCACCTTCGGCCGGTTGGCTTCTATCTCGTTGTAGACCTCCTGTTTGTTTGTGATAATTTTATCAAGTTTATTATAAAGGATGAAAATTACTAAAAGGTATGCAGTTGTTAATAAAGAAATATGAAAACAGTTCAGCAATTATTCAATTGCGTATTTAAGATTGTGTAAAAACGCGTTAATTTAGGTTTTCGACAAAACTGCTAAATATTGGTAGTTACTTTAAAATGTAAGTTCATTTCAACCTATTCTACCTATTTCAATGTCATATTCAGAATCTTGTTAATCGATGCCCCTCTACCGCGATAATTCACTTTTAATATGCATTTAAAACACAGATGAGAGTGGATGGGTACGATGTTGAACCGGCACGAACTGCAAACCTTTATAGTAAATGGCGACATTTAATACCATTAGCTGTTGCATATTGACAGCACGGCAGAGAATTTTTTATTCGACAGATAGAACTACAACTAAACAGAATAAAAATAAAATTTAAATTAGGATATACGGAATGCCTAAAAATACCGCCGTTTTGTTTTTGTGCCGACGACATACATAATTAGAATAACGATTTTATTTTCATACTGTTCATTCATTCATTAAGTTATAATTCTATTCGTTGCATACAAAATCCTTTACCGTGCCGTCGGTGCGTGTTGAGCCTTCGATTATCAATCGTATCCTCAGCCGTGCCGTGCCGATGGTACGCATCGGGCCTTACTCTTATTCGTAAATAAAATAAAAAAAATGAGGAATACAAACCATAAATCTCTCTAGTTGTTCTGTAGCGGTCTCCGGGAGCCCTCCGACGGGCTTGGAGGCCGCGATGACGCTGTCCACCTCCGACAACCAGGACAGTAGGTCTCCGATCTCGGCGTTGAAGCTGCGAGAGATTAAATCATCTTTATTGGTCATTTTTCACAGATTATGTATAATAAAATGTCGGTATTATCTGTATCCTAATACTCTTGGTCGCCGGTACATAAGTATGTGAAGTAGGGGAGGGACTAATACTATTCGACATTACATTGATACTTGTATGTGTATACTAGTAGTGTTTTTTTTGTATTTTGTATAATATAGAAGTAGCAAGCGAGTCCACCAGGTGGTAAGTCTCTGCTGCTCGTGGATATCTGCTATTAACCCTGGATAAGATTAGATTTCCAACTGAGGTCGGCCACATATACGGTATATATTCGATATAAATATTTTTTAACACATAACTTCGCAAAATCATAAGTTTGGGATTTAAACCTCGGACGCTCGTAGATAGTCAGAGGGTATATTATAAAAAATAAAAACATTAGTCTGCAGCAGTGGCATCGCATCTGTGATCCGCTTTAGGATAGAAGTTTAGAACCATTTCTATATGCTTAGTAAATACTTACCATCAGGAGAACTACATATTCTTTCGCTTTAATAAAAAAGACTACAATGTGTACCTCTGTGCGTCCCTGAGTGCGTCCTCCAGCTCGGCCTGGCGGTCGCGCGCCTCCTGCTGCAGCTCGCGCCACTTCCTGTTGAGCGTGGCCAGCTCCTCCGCCGTCTCGCCCGCCTCGTCTGCAGCGGGATGGCCAGCGAATTATTATTTAGTATGTCGTTGTTAGGGTGATGATAATACAGCCAATGTCACACCGCAAGGAATGTTGCATAATTTCTAAGTAGCTTTTTAATTAGTAGTATTAAAAGTATAATACTTTGAATAGAAGGAAGGAAAAACAGTACGGTCAATCATTGAAAGATGTGTATGAAAAAGTAAAAAACAATTAAATTAATTTAAATTTTCTTATTTTTTCTATATGCATCGACATAATATGATACTGGCTCTTTTTAAAATAACTAAAGTAAATTCATTGAACAAATATTGTATAGATTTTGAGCGTGTCTGTAAGGTTGTGTGTGTGATTGAGAGAATGTTTTTAAAAATCTATATACGAGCGAACATATTCATGAATATATGTATGTGTGTGTATGAATGTGCGCACGTATTTCCATGTGTCTGTGTATGCGTACCGGTGGCGTGGTGCACGATCTGCGCGCCGGCCTCGTTGAGCGTGTCGACGGAGGCCTGGTGCGCCGCGATGTCGTTCACCAGCACCTTCAGCTTGGCCAGCTCCACCTCCAGGATCTGCGGGTCTCCCGCCACCTGTGCAAACACAACAACCTTGTCATCTATCATCGATGTGAATATCGCAGTGTGCTTATGAAAATTATTAATCGAAAAATTACGATGTTGCTTGGTCGTGTTATGTATTTATAACTTAACACATTCTTTTAACAAATTCTCAAATTATTTAGATAAAGACTAAGAACAATTTCCGAGAATTCATACCGCTAAGAAGATTAAATCACCCTATATCGCTTACAGAGGCTATTTACTTTTATAGCTCCACTAGACTCCTACAACATTCCGTTTGGTAAACTATCCAAATATTGCTAGTTTCATTGCCACTAACCATTATAAATGTTAGCATCCTTCCACTTACTACAAATATTAATCAGACGTAGTTAAACGTTGACCTTTATCGTTTATCTTCTCAAAATAATAGTAAATAGCTGTATAACGTAAACATTAACACGCCGGAACGTTAACACGCCGGACCGCCAATCCGAGGGTCCTGGGTTCGATTCCCAGCGAGGCGGAAA
>DWNN01000003.1:0-13981 GCA_018250335.1 Astraptes enotrus | reverse complement strand
TTGGAGACGCTGGGATCGTTGACGATTCGTATCGCGCGTTTCTGCACGGAGTCAAGTGGGTTAAGTTGGTATTGGGGGGATTTTGAATGGTGAAAGCCATACCTATGGGTATTACACCTTTTATAATATTCGTTATATTGGTCCTTCGACGTGCAGTCCGAATCGACTGGCACGCACGTACCGATGATTACTTCGCTGCAGGTCTCGTGCGACTGCGTTGTCACTTTATTCAGGGCAGATGACGTATTAGATACTATAATTATAGCTAGTAGGAGATTAACACACGTTGTTAATATTCGAATTTATCCATGTTCTGTATACCAAAGTTCGACATTTGACAATATGTTTCTACAAAAAATTGGCAAATTTCGATGTTTGATAAGCAAAAATTGATAGATAGCCTATCAATAACCTTCGTGAGCTACTAGGTATTAGGTTATGCGACATCTAAACAGACGCATAGACGATTTCCGATTGACGATTTTTCGAATAAAATCAAACATGTACCTCTCGTCGGTCGCTCAAACGCCCGAAAGGCAGCGGATTAAGCAACTGTAGTTTAAGCAACAAGTAAACAATAGTTACGTAGGCTACCATGCCTATGCGCAACTATCGCCCAAACAATAGTAGCCAATTATTGATGATCAGCCTAAAAGTATTATTTTTAAAATGTCTATTTTCTTCTTTCCCAGATGGGTGTAACTCACCATAATCCGGCAACTATACGGTACCCGTCGACGATGACCAACATGGAGTCGGGCACGATCATGATGTCGGGCTGCAAGGTGCTGCTCAATGGCCAGGGCACCTGTCTGGAGTACGGCAATATGAATCTGGACGAGCTGAGGGTCAGTTTTTTGAGATAACTTCTATTTAATGTTATCTATGATGGCATACATTCTTTCTCGTATAATGACGAATGCGACTAAAACGGGCTATTCAATTATATGGTCTGAAATCAAATTAGAGATCAAACGTGTGTATGAAGCTGTTGCCATTTCAAAATTATAACCTCATTAATGTAGCTTGTAAAGTACTAATATAACGAGATAAAATTGTATGTTAAACACGTAAAATGAAATATTGCGTACAGATTTATATGTACGATCAAAAATAAAGTACATCCTTAAGGGGCCTTTTAAAACGTAACGTAAACAATAAGGGTAGTAGCGTAGTTGTAGACAGCGTGTGCGTGCTACAACATTTCGCTCATAAGAGCAACTCAGGTAAAAAGTTCTATAATTATGTTTAAAGATAGATAGATATTCAATCACATTTTATCGGTGGCATACCTTTTACCTCTCTCGTAACCAATTATTTGGTTAATTTAACATATACAGTATATTAAAGTCAAATTTATAACGGACGTTACAACGTTCGCTTCATTTTTTATTTAATAGTTTTAGCGTGTAGTTAATAATTTTCTTATTACCAATATGTTTTCGACAACAATCTGAACACGACAATATGAGAGAAAAAAATTCTTACTATAATTAAATTTACAATAGATCCGTGTACCTTACTTCCAGGAGGGCGATCGGGTCGGAGTTGTCCGGAAGATAAACGGTGAGCTTCACTACGTCATCAACGGAGCGGACCAGGGGGTGGCGGCTGAGCGGGTACAAACACCCATATGGGGTGTCATCGATCTCTACGGAATGACAGTTAAGGTGAAAATTAAAAAATAAAATAAAATTAAATATAGTGTAAATTCCATTTAAAACCACCCAATTTAACGACAAATTTCCGTAAAACATCGAAATTCAATGACATTCGTTTGTTCTATATAATGTTACACTCTGTGTTGCATCCCTCCCGCTGCAAATAACAACTAAAATACGTCATTGTTTGGCTTCAAACAGTACATTTGAAGTTGCCGATT
Organism: Astraptes enotrus; assembly: GCA_018250335.1. NCBI lineage: Eukaryota > Metazoa > Arthropoda > Insecta > Lepidoptera > Hesperiidae > Astraptes > Astraptes enotrus. The sequence continues at coordinate 12,099 of DWNN01000003.1, read as the reverse complement.
TCATAAGAGTTACAGCCGTGTACGACCAACTTAATATGTAAAAACATTTAGCGCCCTCCTTACGCTCCCCTGTTTCTAGCTTATATTTTATTATGTGACTAATATTATGTTATTTTTCTAATTAGGTATCGGGTAAATAGTGGCATTAGTAGTATTTAAGTATATAAAAGAGACATTCAAAAGGATTACGTCGCCAAATGTTATTAAATATATGTTTTTGATTTTGTGTTTTAATGAGTTTGAAAGCGTCAATAAACGAGAAATTTTCACCTGGACTTGGATAGGCCAAGTATAAATCACATCCGTACAGGTAAGCCACATCACATCATCGATATAGAAATTATAAATCCTTCTAAACTAATATAGAACAGATTTCCTATATTGTCGTTAATCCATAGCTACTCTATCTCATTGCTACGTACAGATCTTCTCTCAGAGTGAGAAGTTCCTAGCCCACCGCTGATCAAGTACGGATTGGTAGATTTAAAAATAAGATGTTTTGAACATTATTTTTATTGACCACTAAAGCAAGGAGCTTTCCTTACCATGTTCTCCTTCACCATGAAACAAGTAATAATTAATTTTTAAAACGCACTTAACGTTGAGAAATCAAGGGTGCATGCCTGGGATTTGAACCTCGGACCCGTCGATTGAAAGGCAGAGTCTTCCACCACTCTACTGATTTCCTACTAAATGATTATTCGTAAGTGTAATCTTTTAACTGTATCCCAAATATTATTACATTCATATATATTAACATACTTATATATTAGGGATTTATGATACGTAAGGGGTATTCACAATACGCGGTATTTTTTAATTTTCTCTCACGCCCACGGCACGGGAGAAAAAAAAACGCGTATCGTGAGTATCCGTTACATATCATAATGTATGAATTCCGCGATAATATTAGTCTAAAATCTTATTTTTTGTTAAAATATTTAAGATTGTGTTGTTAAGAAATATTTGTTTATTATAGACAATTGATTTCAGCCAGCAAAATGGATGCAAAATACGATCAAAAGTTCGAGGAGATGAAGAAGTATATACCATTTTTGGAGAGCATGATAAAAAGACTGGAGAACACGAATAATGGGGGGAACAACCCTCGGAAAGCACAACTCGACAAAATTCGATCGCTGAGGGATTTACTTCAGGATAAGAAAAAAAGGTGTCTTAACATGTTTTTTTTTCGTTACGTAAAGTGTGTTGAGTTAAATATGATGACTAACAACCAAGACTTGGTCATGTGGCTGCAAACCTTATTTTATTTATATCTGGGCAGAGGTCTGATCGTGTAGCTAGGGGAGGCCTTCACCCGACTGGTGAAGGCCTCCCCACCTTCATCACTTAATTTCTCGAGATGTGTGATGATGGTGACTGCCATAATGGTACTACCACTAGGTCATGGCAGTGGTCATTAAAGTGTTTTGTTAGTAGTCCGTGAACTTCGATTATCTCGTTTTTAGTGCGTTACCAACTTTGAAAATTTTATAAACAGTGTAAATGTAATGTTAAACCTACGATATTAATTAAAAACGTTTTTTTAGGATGAAAATGGATAATTTGCTTAAATGTGAGACGGTTCTGGTTAACTTGTACGCGAAAGTTGAACAGGTATTTTTTTTTATTATTTTGCTGCAACGCTTAAACTTGACTCTTGGATCTTTTCGATATGAAAGGCCTTAATTACTAGTATTTGGCTTAATTATGATATAACTGTCCGCTGTCTTAATGACAAGGACTAAAGTTTTAAGCTTATGATAAGCCAATTGCTAATCGGTATAAAATTAAACTTTTGATGCTGTTGCTTGCGCTATCAAATTCATAATTTATCACTATATCACATTTTGTCTTAATACTATTTTTCTTATTTCTAGCGGGACGCATCTATAGATGTCAAGAAAGATTCTACTGAACAAACTCAAAATGAACAGAGCGATTTAAGTGCTGTAAGAAGCAAATTAAAATCAGTTGTTTCCAAGCTTCACGGTGATGTCCCTGAAACGTTGCCTGAAATAGCAAGAGCGAGTAACACAGAAGTGGTTTGTACACCTGGAAGTAAGGAGCCTGCATTGTTTCAAAGAAGGCCAAACAAAGCCTCAACGTCGCCACCCCATAATCCAACGAACAGGGCTAGTGATGATAATTTAGCGATAGGCAAACGTAATTACACTCGAGTATTGCTATCTCCAGAACCAAAAAATAATGAATGGCCTGGGAAATCTGATGGCAATAATGAAAAGCCACTTTTCAGTCGACGGTCACCTCGGAAATCACCACGAAGACATTCATCGCCATCATATAAGAAAGAAAGAAAAAAGTCTTCCAAACATCGATCTAAATCTAGCCAACAATCTAAAGACTTCAATATTACGTTAAAGGTACCAGAAGAGAGCTTAAACTCATTAAACACCAAAGATATATTATCTAGGATTATTAACTGCAGTGACAGCGATGTTGATATTGATACATTACGTGGATTAAGGTCACAAATTCTCGGCGAATTAAAACAGACCGGAGCGAAAGATGACATATCTGATTTAATTCTCAAATCTTATAAAAATAAAGACAAACGCTCAAAATTAAAAACTCCAAAGAAAAACGTAGAAGTAGAAGAAGGCGAAATATCAGACAGTGAGAGTGAAACTATAGAAAACATCTACGGCAGCCTTGTTGTAGTAAATAAAGATGAAGGGAATGTAAATAGTACCAAACCTTCAACTGATAATCAACAGCCACGAAAAATACAAATCTGTCTGGTTATAAATTCGGATAAAGAAAAAGACAATAAAGTTACCGAAAACCCGAATGACACCTTTGATATTACAGAGTTTGAAGCTTATACGGATGAAAAGCCGGAGTGTAGCGTTTCTTCAGAAAAAACACCTAAGAAAAGTACGCCAGAAAAACCTAAAGAGAAAGAAGATATAGATAAAATGGGAGAATGTATTACAACCAAAAATCTATTGAAGACTGAGGATAAACAAGAAAAACAAAAAACCTCTGACACAATTAAATCTAAAGTTGAATCTAATAAAAACAAAAATGAAAAGGGGCGTGATACAACTCAAGAAACAGCAATACCTTCGGTTACCGAAGCTTTTAAACCAAACTTTTATCAACCCTTGACAGAAGACAAGAGTAAGCTTGAAGAACCAATTAAAGATAACCAATGTGAATCGAATGAAAGCGATAACGTCACAAAGTTGATAGAAATTGCGAAAAATATTCGAGCCGCTGAATCAAAAGTTCAAAAACGGGCGAAAAAACCTGTGGTATCAGAAATAGACATCTTACAAGCTTTAAAGAAGGAAATTCTAGGCGAAACAGTGCCAGTGCCAGGGCCAATCTCTGATGCAGCAACTCCACCTATGCATCAACCAAAGGTAACCAAAGTATCTAGTGCTCAAGAAATAGTTTCCAAGAAACGTATTTCGATAGAAAATTATAAACAAAAGACTCTACCTCTAATACAACAACCGTTATTTACATCAGAGACATATCGAAGATCATCGAAAGACGATAACTCTAAGAAACAAAGTTTGAAACTTACTGAAAAAGAATGTGAACGATTCAATCTCCCACCTACATTATCACAGGGTGATAGTTCCGACGATGACAATAAATCTCCAATGTCCGTAGATGAAATTTACAGTAATTTAGCCCCAAAATCACCCGATCACGAAGATTTCGCTGATACAGGTATAAAACCACCTGTTATTATTCCAAGTGATCCTGTGAAGAATGTTGTAGTGAGCTCAAAAGTAGATATAGATATGAGGACTTCAATGTCTGTAGGCTCTCCTGTTCCTTTTAGTGGGAAGAAAAGTATAACATCCCCATTAGTAACTAGCGAAAGTATAATAGAAAAAATAATGAATGAAAATGCCAATAACAATGAAAATATTAGAAAGTCTATTCCAGACCGCATAATGACGGAATCCAGTCAATCTATGGCGAACGATGATAGCACTAGTTCTTACTTGTCAAACTTTGATGTGCTTCCAAGGTCCGCAGTAAGTTATCCGAACATAACTCCTGATAAGCCAGCGAATATGACTCCAAATATTCCTCCACTAATGTCATTGAAAATAGGCTCGACTGTGAATCCAAGCTTAAGTCCTAATATGACATCCAGTATAAATCCAATTATGCCGCCAATGTTGAATCCTAATTTACCTCTACAAATGAATGTTAGTATGGCATCCAACTTGTCCTCAATTTTGAATCCAATTCTAACGCCAAATATGAATCCCAGTATGACACCAAGTAGAAACCCTGTGATGGTTCCAGTCCTTAATACAATGATGACAGCAAATCCAATGATGACTCCAATTATGACACCAAATGCCAGATCATACGAGATGACTCCATGTCAGAATTTTGACAATGACGATTACACCAATCAGAAACATGTTTACGCTCCAATGTATCCTACATTTGATCCACACGAATATGAAAAGGATCCCCATAACATGCCTCGTTGGGAGACTAATGAAAATCCTATTTGGGAAGACCGAAACCTTAGAGACACTTCTGTGCAAGACTTGGATTATCAAAGACATAGAAATGATAGATACACAAGGGGTATGGACAGCCCTCAAATCCGGGTGGATTGTCCTGCAACGCCGATTCCATCGTTTGGTAGAATGGAAACTCCTATGACTCCAGTTCATCCTTTCGGTAGATCAGATTGTCCAATGACACCTAGTCATCCATTTGGTAGGTCAGATTGCCCAATGACACCTAGTCATCCATTTGGTCGGTCTGATTCTATCATGACACCAACAAACGTATTTGGACGAGATGAATATCATAATACGTCTAGTCACAAATATAATAAATCTCAAGATCCAAGATTGAATAGAAGTTCCAATTATGATAAATATCAGAATCGGAACGAGGAGAGAAATCGTTCTTTCTTCAAAGATAACCGTAATAACAATAAATATAGAAGGTGTCAAGACAGTTCCTACGAACAAGGTAGTCGAAACGAGAGAGATCGTACGTCACGCCGAGAATCTAGTGTAGGGCGTTCTTTATCCAGAGATTACGATAATGATGCAAGTTACCATGGCGATTATTACAAAAATGATTATCGATACCGAAATGAAAAATCTAAGGGCTTTGATGACGTTCGCAGCCAGAGAAATTATCGTGCAAGAAGTATTGGTCGAACGAATCCATCTGAAGATAGTTATTCGCCACGTGGAGAAAATTCGAGATCTAACAAGGAAGGTTCTATTGAAAAGCCCATATCTGTACAATCGCATAGTGGTCGCTCGTTCAACATTGACACAAGCTTCAATAGGACATTTCAAGAAAGTAAATCTTCGAGTGACATGTCATTTGATGCTCGAAGGCGACGGGCTTCAAGTGTTGGTCGTTGTTTACGTGACTCGCCGCGTGAGGATTCAGAGCAAAGGACCAATGATAATACAAAATTTAAGACTGATATTACAGATCGTAGTAAAGCTATGAATTTCAGACGCGCATGTAGTGTCGGGAGGGACCTTAAAGATTACAACACAGATAGAAATTTTAAAGATATAAAAGCAGATTTACGTTCGTGCAAATTTGATTATTTTGATACAAAATCACGAAATAGCGATGATAAGCGTAAAACTAGTGCGGTTTTAACAGCAAGATCAAATGAATCACAGAGTAATCGAGATTCACGTAGCAGATTCCGAGACAACGGTGTAAGACGCACTAAAAATGATGATAATACTAAGTATTCTCCAAACAGAAATTTCCGGGACCCCAGAGTACGACGTGATATAAACAATAAAAATAGCGGCAACGAAAAATGTAAAGACAAGGATAGAAATCAAGGTAGTCCACGTCATAAAAATTACGGTATAGTATATTCAAGCGATAATATTGCTAAAGGTACGATTTTAGCATCCGCCGCTGGTGTTAAAAACTTTAAAATACCTAAAATAAAGCGCCCTGTTGAAGAAATCGAAGTAGAAAATGCCAATAAAGTTAATGAAGTTGCTAAAAAAGAAGGGGCTACTAAAAATGAAGGAAAAGTGAATAATCCGAGTAATATCACATTAAAAAAGAATGAACTTAAAGAACAAAGATCAGAGAGTCCAGCGGACAAACGTCGTAGCAAAGAAAAAAATAAAGAACATGCCACTTCGTTAGCAGAGAATCCCATATCTAAGCCTGTTCCCGCGTCTTCAAGTAAAAAGGAAGAAAAGACACTAAGTCAATTAACTGAGTTGATATCATCGGATTCAGATTCAATGAGTTCATGTAGTCAAAGTAGTGAAAGGCGGATTACAAGATCTGTTAAAAGAGATCAAATGAAGTCGAAGATTAGCAAAGAGACTAATTTGAAAAGGTCAAAGAGAATCAAAAAACCTATCATATACGATTCTGATTCGGATTCAGAAATAGGTGAAAATAATGAAAATTTGAAGAAAAATATCGAAGAAAATAAACAAAGCAGTGTTAATAAAACTAAAAAGAAACAGGTAAAACCGGTAGAAGTTAATAAAGAAAACGCTGATTTGGTGACAAAAGTAAATGAGAGTACAAATGTATTGGAATCGGTTAAATCTGATGATGAAAATGATGCATTTGTAAACGAAAAAAATGTTGCGACATTACAAAAGGAGTTATGCGAAGAACAAAATAATGCTTTAGATATTAGTTTCGGAGGAGAAGATGAATTGTTTTCGGATAATATCGCATCAGGGTCTGTGCTTGAAAATATTAAAGCGTTAATAGCTGATTTAGATAATGATATAGAAGCTCCGAAGATTAATGATTTTAATGATAAATTCATAAATAATATAATTTCGTCTAATGATTCTCCTATTCCACTAGAAGTAAACGAGAATGATTTTGTGTCTGATATGTTGATAAATCAAAAACTTGACTTTGATGACGTTGATTATACTGGAAAAAATGATACAGAAGAAAGAAATGATGCTTTAGAACGGTCTAAAAATGAAAATAATATTAGTGATTTGACTAAGTCAGAGAATAAGTTACAAAATCTCAATGACACTAAGGAAAAGAAAGAAAATGATAAGAAGGAATCACCGATGGAAAATTCACGAAAATCTGACACCCAAGCAACATCTAATGAAAACGATCAAGAAGTCCATGACAATTTAAATAATCTTAACAATGAAGGTATTGTTTCTACCACAGCATTTGTGGAAAAAGCAGACGAAGTTCCAAAAGATACGCAAAACACTTCAAGTGCTCATCCAACAGGTGATAGTTTCTTCATACCTGATAGTACCTTTAATTCAAATGAAGCTAATAATGATATTAAACATTCACAAGATAGTGTTCCTGATAGCACTAATGAATTAACATCTGAAATGAATAGTGATATAACTTCGACTCATAATTCTGCCGATAATTTGGTTACGGAAGTCTCTGATGCTAAATCATCCTGTGCTGATAATTTACCTCGCATTGATTCTATCGGTAAATTACTGTCCATCTTAGAAGATAAAAATAAAATCAAGGAATTGCTTTCACTACTTGGCAAGGATTCAGGTGAAAATGAAAAAATAAAGAAAAAACTGGAAAAGCTCAGTGAAATCGTTTCAGATGATGAGGAATCGACAAGTGTAGATTCGAAAGACAAAAGTGGATACAACAAACATCCAATTGAAAATGAGGGGCAGAAAAATAATGCAGATAGCGTTACAGACACATCGCTACAATCAAGTGATAAAAATGAATCTGAAGGTGATTTTATGCGTGATAAAAAATTGGGGGAAGAAAACTCTACCTTAGAAGGCCAGATGCAGGACGTTGTGCAACAATTACATGACACTGATAAGACTGAAAATGACATAGTAAATGTGGTGGACAAAGACCAGACTAAAAATGAACAAGAAAAAAGAAGTATTGATAAGGAAAACGATTCTAGAAGTATAGATAACGAGTTGGTGGATTCTAATACTGTAAAAACTATTGACCAGGATAAGGTAGAAAATCCACTGATTGAAAATACTAACATTGAGGGCGGAAATGTAAGCCAAGATCTTTCTAACCTAGAACAAAAAGATAACGATATTGAAACACAAACTAAACCTGGGGGCAAACCTATTAAGAAATCCAAATTTACGAGAAAAGGAAAAATTACTAAAAAGACACCCCAAAATAAACGTATTACACGGTCAAATGGTGGAGCTTCCCCGTCTATTGTACCATCCGCTCCTAAAAAACCATCAAGGGAGTTGATGAAATTACAGGAAGACATTCGGGAAATGTTCATAAGTGAGGATGTGCTTAATGCAACTGGCATTAGAATGTGTCGCTTAGCAAAAATGGTCGATGAGAAAAATCCACATACAAGCGAAACGGAGCCAGTCGTAGTTTTAGAAAAAATTAAAGATAAAAGTTTACCCGATGAAACCTTAGGCGCAGTAGAAAAGGTGCATAAAAAGAAAAATTCCAAAACAAAACCAACTAACACAGAGGGATCTATGGAATCTGAAAGCAAAGTCAAATCTAAGTACAAACCAGGTCCTAAGTCAAAAACTAAAAAACCCGATGACGACCCATATGTATTCGAAACTGATTCGATTGGGGAATCTAGTTATACAGTTGACAGCAAAGAACAAAATTCAGATTTAGATAGTGATTCAGGAGATTCATTAAAAAGTTCGGAAAGTTCGGAATTGCTGGTTGAATTGAAAAAGAAAGTAAAGAAAAAGAGACCTGGTTGGAAGGTGGGTTATGTAAGAAAAAAAACTGGTAAGAAAAAAAAAGCAGAGGTGAAGCGTACCGACGCGGTCTTACCTGATAAACCTGAGGAGGAATGCGAAACGAAGGACGAAAAAGAAATCTCGAACAATATACCCGATTTCAACTGTTTTACAGATAAAACATATTGTTTTAATAAAAATGTAAAAGTTTTCTTATGTCGTCTTTGTGGGTATAGCGGAGATGACATAGTTCTTCATTACAAAAAGCAACACCCTCATTCTGAAATTCCTTTATCTAGACTGAATCCAGTAACAGCTAAGGAGGCCATAGAACAATGTGAAGATATGAATTTACAAGTAGTGAGTAAAATACGAACTAAAAAGTACGTTTGTCGATTTTGCTTCAAAGAATTCATGTTGAACAATAACAATACACCCTTGGAAACATTTTTTTGGCATGTTGTTAGCGTGCACACAGGCGAATATAAACAACTCTGTTCAGAGTGCATAAATGTAACGAGGTGCCCATTTAATTTAGACATACCACCACCGCCTAAAAATCTTAAAGGCCAACTTATTGGTTACATATGTGGAAGATGTAACTTTACTCAAGTATCTCTCGAGAATCTTAAAACACACGTAATAAATCGTCATGATGACGAGCAAACAGAGGTATATTCGATAAACTTAGCGGACATTTCGAGGAAAATCTTGCAATCTCTGATAGCCAAAGCAGCAAAGGAAAGCACAGTTGAAACACCTAGAGTATTACGCAGTTCTCGTTCGAGTCAAAGTGTGGCGGAACAGAGCGATGATCGTAGTGACATCACAGAAAACACTGAACGTGTTACAACAGAGACTCTTCGAACTAACCCAACTCCAGATATAAATGTGTCACCCAAGGAGGTTTCAAAGAATAAAATTCAATCGAAATTTACTTTCGAGAATGAATATATGAGTGATACGTCGAGCTACTCCAAAAATGATGACATTATCAAAGCTGGTATAAAATTGGAGCGAGATGATGATGAAAATCAGTACTCACAGTTCGAGCGTTCGGTAGAAAATCCCCCTGAAGTACCTACTGAGAATGTCCTATCAGGTAAACAAACTGAGAAAGCACCCTATAGTGATGTGCTTGATTATCCTCACTTTAAAATCAAATTAAGTGGCACAGGAACCAAAGAATATGTATGTTGTATTAACGGGAAAGACAACCATTACAAGACGACTTTGCTCATATCGCTAAAGAAACATGTTCAAATGAAACACTCTGAAAATTGGGATGGGTATTGCTTTTTGTGCAAAGTTATAGTGACAAGTCAAGGAGTGCATAAGTTTAAAGATTGTTTACAACATTTTCTTGACAAGCATATGGACAATTTTCCCATACTAGACGAGGTTCAAGAGCCTGTCAACGAGCAGAGTGTCAGTAACACAGCTGTTAAGGATACATCAATTTGTAAGACGTACATTAACGTGCGACCACTTGCCGAACTAATTTCTTCAGGCGAAAGTCAAAGCCATGAAGGTAATCCATCGATGCCGAAAATACAAAGTGTTGTGAGCCTCGGTGCGCCAACGGATCCTGTTAGCAGTGCACCAGAAAAAATCGAGAAACAATATAAATATGAGGAATCACAGGCTGAAATTATGTCGAAGAAACATCGCATAGTATTAGAAACGATGTTGAGCCCTGAAAAGTTGATTCAGGTTTTCAAATGTGCTGGTCGCTTCTGTTCGTACACGACAGATAACTTAGAGGAAGCCTTGGATCACGCTTCGGCCCATGAAAAGATTGGCGGCGAGAACTCTTTGAAGTGTGCTTATTGTGACTTTGATCCAATGGGGAATGCTATAGACTTAGTGACTCATATATTTAAATCCTACAGTCATTGTTCGTACGCGTGCAGCAAATGTTTTTACCGAGCATCAGCGAGTCAACTGGTCTATGCACATATTAAAAGAGTTCATACTCAGTTTGACGCCGACACAGTACCCGTGCTGAGTTCGTCGGCAATTGCAAAAGACAATTCGGTGGACGAAGTAATGTCACGCGATCAAGCTGTACTCTACTACGTGTGTAATAACAGTAAGTTTTGTTCATTTTTATACTATATTTCTTGTTATACTAGGTTTTTAGATTTCCGTCATCATCTGATCTAAAGGGACGTGTATCTGTCGTACATTGATGCAAATATTTACCGTTCTGCACGTCTGTTTTCTTTGAGAACAACATGCCATAAAAATCAATACATGACCGCAATAAAGCGTTTAAAAATAGGTAAAAGAGTTATAGTGTAACAGTAGTCCACCTATAGCGGAACCTAAAAGGAAAGAGATAGTTCTACCATTACAATTATGTGAAATTGTTTTACTACGCCGATATAGTTAAATACTACGAAAATTCAGTAGCTATTACACGGCTTTATTATTGTCTATTTGTACAATTCTCCAGCATCAAATTCACGTTCTGTATTTACCAAATTTCTTGAAGATTGTTTAATTATCTAAGGCGCTAAAAGCTAAAGATATAGATTGGAATTTATTTTATTAGTAATGATATTAATAAAATTTATTAACACTTTACAGGAGATCCGGAAAACGAAGGCATCTGTCAGTTTAGATCATTCGTGCTAACAAAGTTTCGGGAACACTTACAAACGAGACACGCCAAGGATCAAGAATTTTCTTGTTACGTACGTATATTACACATACAATAGCTAATAAACAATGGCTTATTACTTGTAAATAGTTTAGTTTTCACTTGTATATATATATTGAAAGCGTAATTTTCTTTCTACACGCCTACGCTTCTAAGGCTTCAGCCAAATCAGAAAATGTTAAATTTGCAATTTGCTTTTTAACTTTAAAGCTTTTAATAGCTACAGTGATTTTATTCGTTTATGTAACATTTAAAGATGATTATATTTAATGTACAGATTTGCAATAATACTACACCAACAACGGAGCTTCTTGCGCATCATTTAAAAACTCATGGTCTGAGGATTTATCAATGCTGCCGTTGTTTATTTGGAGCCGACAACGAGACGGAACTACTGTCGCATGCCTCCTCGCTGCACCCCCTGAAGCAGCCAAAAGCCTACCTCAGGATTACAACATCTAAGGTTCGTTTTTTATTTCTTTGTATCATATGACTACATTATTCTTTGTAAACCTTACTTTATCTTTATAAAAATGTATTGCCCTTTTTAGTATTTACTATTTATTAACATGAACTACGTCATATGTCAGTTCTTTCGCTCATTACACATTTTAATTAAGTCTTCACTTACCGCTTAATTGGAATTTACTATATATTTCGTTGGAATTAATGATCTGTTATTTAAATATTTTCTACGAAGTTTATGTGTATATAGTTTTCATATTTGTACTTATAACTAATACT
>DWNN01000002.1:0-16812 GCA_018250335.1 Astraptes enotrus | reverse complement strand
ATAAGGACAGATATAAAAATAAATAAACAATATAACGGTAATTAAATTCACGAAATTTCGATAAGCTGTTATTTTAAAATGTTACATTGAGAAATTAAAGATTTTGTGATTTGTCCTGCCACAGATGGATTGCTACCCTTGAAGACTAAGTTCGAATGCCTCAACTTCAACTTACCTTTTGAACCCATAGCCCAAGCAGCAATTGGGGTGACGCAGGTGACCAGCTCCCCAGGTCTACTAGGTCCGAAGAATCCTGGCCCTTCCGCCCATTCGTTCCACTGCCTCTTGTCATTATCCTCCACACACTCATACAGCACCATATGATGTACTGGTGACAGGGAGTTCTTCTCGAGAACTGGACTTCCGTCCCTGATCGGTCTACTGTCGATTAAAGGCTCGTAACCCACTATGTGGTGTTTCTTCGGGAGTTCAGGGGCCTTGAACACTTTGCACCAGAAGAGCGTTGCCATCACGTGTGGAATTGTTAGCTGGAACGAAAATGTATGATGAGTTTTGCTAATATTGTAATATGATTTATACTTGAGCATGTATGACGTTACATAGTCACTCGCCGTGTTGGTAATCAATAGACTTTTTAAATTAATTAAATTCGTCAGGATGCTTGACCTTGCAAGCTTCAAGTTAATAATTTCCCTAATAGTTACATATTAATATGCATGTATATTTAAAAAAGGCACACTAATCCTGTTGTATAAGGGCGAAGTATTAATAGGGATGACATTTCAGGAATCTAACGAGAATGTATTCTATAAACTTTAATTGTTACTATCTATACAAATAAGTCCTCAATAAGGAAATAAAATGTACATACTTAAACGTTCTTTAAAACAAATTTAAAACGTTCGCTTCAGTAGTCTCGTCAAAGCTACTTACATTCATTATCCTAACATCCCAGTACTTGAGAGGAATGCCATCAGGCTTGGACATTGGCTGTAACAGGCGAAGCGGCCGGGACCCACTCTTCACGTGCTTCGGCAACTCCCCATCTGAACCATCCGGCCCCAGCGACCAGAGAACTTGTGTTGTGTCTTCCTGAAAATATAAGAGTAAAACTAGGTCACCATACCGATTATCCACGCAGATCGATGCTGTCTCAAAGGGAGGTAACATACGACCGACAGTAACCTAAAGCCCGCGTTGACCAACTGTCGTCGACTGTCGGCATCTATAATCTGTCGTTAGCACAAAACACGATCGCAGTTTAACAATAGTGACGTTAGGCGACAGTAATCGGCTGCCGCTCGGGATACCCGCCAACTGTCGTCGATTATTGTCAGCGCAGGCAGTCGCTAGTATAATATAGTCCTTAGTCATACATCTAATTTAAGAATTTAGATTTTTGTTCTAGGTCTGCATTTTATCTAGTTAAGTTAGTTTCCTCTTTTCTCTTCATTTTATGGTCTATGTAAATAATAGCGAATGTTCTGGTTTGAAGAGTGGTAAGGGACTTTGAGGTATTTCAACTTAATTATCAATGGTAACAGCACACCTGTGGCCGACCTCCGTTAGGGCACTAATTCTCTTTGGAGTTAATTATGATCTCCAAGGTATTTTTATGGAAAAAAAATATTTTATAGTTTGATTGCTTTTTTCAAAATCAAAAGTTTGACTGACTGCGTTATAACTTATTTTATTGCATCAATAAATAAAACTGTTGTCTAAAAGATAGATTGTCAATGGTAATAAATAATTAATTAGTAGTTCTTTATACTGATAGTTTTATTAATAACTCTTCTATTCATGGAGAAGCTACAGTTCAAAGTAGATGAAATTACTTATCAATATTAAAGTATAATTTTATTATTCCGTGGATTACATATTTTTTTATAATGATTGCGTTTGTTATTTGTATTTATTTTACAATTTGTTTACAGAAACCTAGACGGCTTGCCTCCTCAACTGGAGTTTGATATCAAGCATAATAGCGCAGATGAAGCCATTTTGCAAGGCGACGACCAGGGTGTGGGCTTAATGAGTAAGTGAAAATTTAAATATTATGTTAACATATACTTAATGTATAAATATATATTTTTAGTTCTACTTTCTATAACAAATTGTTTTAAATATTTTAGTTAGGATTTTCTAAATATTCAGGTGTAGGACAGTACTTAAACTATTTTAAGTAAATCCATTGCTGAATATTTCTGATTTTTATTCATTCAGATATTGAAAATCTTGAACATTTGTATGAATAAATCTATAACTAAATAAGTAATAATAATATGTTTTGCAAGTGCGACATTGGCTGGGCTAAAACTTTATATAAGTAAATCACCTTAACAGCAGTGTTAAGAGCTGCTACATGTTGCCACACAACCTTACCACACCCTTCAAATCGAAATGTGTTTCAATCCGGTTTCAAGGGTGTTGTAAGGAAGACATACTAAACCGATGTGTTCTGTCTTAGTCCTTAGGGGTAGCAACAACTCATGTTAGATTCTTATCTGTGGTTGACTATAGATTTTTATGGGCGGCAATTGACACTTATCATCAGGTAGACTGCATGCCCGTTTGCTACTTTCATGTTATAAAAAAATCTCTGAGTATTTAGTTTTTTTAGTTAGATGTTGGCAACCCTAAAATTGTAGACTTTACTAAACAAGTAGATTTATTTCCCCAAGTTTACTAAATAAGTCAATTTATTTAATTCCAGAGGGTCTGGTTATTAAAGAGCCTCCAGAATTCCGTAACAAGACATTTATGGCTCACTTGAACGACATGGCGTGGTCGGAGCCGCTGCTCACGGAACAAATCGAGAAGACCCTGTACTGGGGCTGGCATATGACCTTCTGCAAGAAACGGGACAATGGATGGGGCGCTGTGAGTATAAAATCAAATTTTTTTACTGACTTTGAAAGATTCTCTTCCTAAGTGGAGGTTCTATGTTCATCTGTATGTATATATATTTTTTTTCAATAATCAATTAATGTTTCCTGTGTTGCTGGATATTAAAAGATGTTTAAGAATTATTCTTCCCTGTGTTGCTGTATATTAAAGATGTTAAAGTAAGAGTTGTGCGATATCAGGTAACAATATATATGTGACTTGATCGACAATAGGAGTCTTATCCTAACTGGGGTTGATTACAGATGTCCATGGGCGGCAGTCACCACTTACTATTAGACGGACTGCATGTTAATTTGCTACTTTAGTATTATTAGAAAAAAAAATGGTTGTATATGCGTGAAAATTCAACTCCAGTCCACTAAAAATGCAGAAATTCATACTACTACGCTATCAATACTTGTAATTAGGAAAGATGTAGACAAATTTGAGGGAAAAATATCTGGAGGCATTAGCTTGAGTTATTGTGGAATTAATAATGAATGAATCAGTAATGTTTTGATGGAACTAAATCAAGTAATCAATCAATCAACCACATGGCGGAACAATCATCATACCGTTGCCCAAAGGGTTCCGGGTTCCAGGTACCGGGTTCGATTCCCGTACCGACAGATATCTAAACAATGACTTTAGATTTCAGTTCTGGGTCTGGGTGTTTTTGTATTTCTCTATGTATGTATCCATGGCACCCGCGACACGGGATCCTAGTGTGAAAGCGTCTTTTTTAAGTATTTATATTGTTTTCCACAGCTGATCCAAATCCAGAATTACCCGAACTACACGGAACTGACTAACAACGATACATCAGAGAAATCGTGCCACTACAAAAGCGTGATACTGCCCTCCGTAACGAAAGCGAGTTCGGCCACAACGAAAACCCTAAGCTGGGTTACTCTCTTAGGTTTATGCACAATCTTCGTTGCTCGGTAAGGTTCGAATGAACAAGAGTACATCGGAACCAATGATTTAATGTTGTTTTTTATCGTTATTTTTGTTACGTCGAGTTATTTTGTGTTTCGAAATTACCGCTGGTATTAAATATTGTATGCAAAAAATAATGCAAAATTATATACATCTATATCTCGTTGTAAAACTGTTTTTGAGCCAAATGTAATGAATAAATAATTATATTTTAATAATATAAACGTAATTAAGGGTCCTGGCAAACATGCTACTTTCAGCATCGATGTTTAGAAATCCAAACGCATTTTATAACACTCATTAAACGTGGTAGAACTCTTTGTGGTTCGACTCCAAAGGCACTATTACACCTATTTCTACCGTATAACAGAAGTGTTAAACGCTGCTGTGTTCCTGTATGAACGGTGTGGTAAGGGACACATTAAGTATGTCCGAGGCGTTCCAATTTAGTCCTCAGGAGTAGTAATGCATCTGCGATCGACCTCAGGTTGAATTCTAATCTTATCTATGGTTGATCACAGATGTGCACGGACAGGAGTAGCCACTTACCATCTGGTGGATTCCTGCTCATTTGCTACTTATATATTATAAAAAAGTTTGAATGCTACTTGCAGCTACTTTTAGATATCCGATGTAGAAACTGAACACTAAAACGCGATTCAGCATTAACGCAGCGGCAAAAGCGCGTTTTTACGACACCGCGACCGAAAGTCGCAAGTCGTCAAGTCGGAAGTCGCACGTGATGCAGCAATCGCCTAAACGCGAGTCGTGGATGCTAAAAGTAACATGTCTCCAATGGCCGTAAACAAACAGCTCGTGTTTCAATACATCGCTGTCATAAGTAAAATTGTTTCGTGTGAATGGTTTGTGATTTTCGTACTTATGAGTTTTTGCTCGTGCAACTAGATTGTGAATTTTTCGTAATATCCTAAGGTGATGAATGATACCAAATGTACGGTATTAGTGTTTTTATTTTATATTGTTGTAGAATTCGGTAGGGACTGATTTTTGTATTCCTTTTTTGGATTTCTAATCTTTAAGGATTCCAGTGTCTTAAGACAGAATATCTTTGTATTGATATTTTTACGAAACTTAGTACGTAATATTATTCGTATGTTTTGTTTCTTCGGGGCAACTTATATATGATATATTTTGAGTCTGGTCACTCTTTACATAAAATGTCATTAAAATAATATATTCAATTTCAGTTATCTCTATCGTAAAATATGAAATACTTTCAATTGGAATAAATTACAAAATCTTAGGTCAGCAGATAGATAAATAATGCTATATTCCTTATATTTTGGTTTTGCATGCAAATTCATTTTAGAGTTTCTCGGGAGTTAAAAAATATCAAAACTTCTGTATTTATTTTCATAAAATAAAAGTATTTTCGTTAATATACTATGTGTAGTTATATAGAATTATAAACATAACGTGTTTCTACAATCGATGAAAATTCTAAGCTATTCTGATTGATCATAGAATGTTATTGATCAATCAAACATGAGAACTCATACCCTACGTTCATCTGTAATAATGCAGTTTTCTCTTATTAAATTATTGAAGTTCATCTGTGGTTTTTGAAAAGTTTTCTTAGAACTCTTCGATCGATCGTAGAATGTTATTGATCGATCAAACATAGAATTACTCATACCTTACGTCCTTCAGAAATAATGCAGCTTTCTATTATTAAATTATTAAAGTCCGTCTGTAGTTTTTGAAAATACCTTTGATATTATTAAAGACAAAGTCTATCCATAATAATGATAGTACGGTATATGAAATACATTTTCGTGAAAATAGTGTAAGAATAGAACTATTTCTGAACTATTTATCTCCGAAGTTGTTAGGGTAAATTATTAGAGTATTTTCTTAAATTATTTAGTTATACACTTATATTTATGTACATGTACATATTTATCTATTTGTATTTACGTATCATATTTATGTATCATAGTACAAGCACATGTCTATGGTACAAGTAAACCAGAAAACATAAAGCTAAATGATAATTCTAGTGATCAACTGAAACCGCTATTTCAGACTAAACCAAAAACAAAATTGCGGTTGATTTTGGTTGATTTTTTAGACCGAAACTTTTTTAGACTTATGAAAGAGATATATTTTACTTCAAACATTTCAGTGTCTTATTGTGTGATAACATACAATGTTTTTGGGCATTTCAAATAAATACGAATATATAAAAACTACAAAGCCGTGTTGGCTATGTTTGCTCGCTCGAAACGGGCACGTTCATATTCGTTCAGAATACTTATTTGATTGAACAACATTCTGGGCACAAAGTCCTCTAGTATTTTACATCTCTTTACATGAACCGTCTCTTGACTGAGGTTTTGTTTCAAGTAAATTTTGAAGTTATCACTTTGAGCTTGTGTTTGATTGTATCATTTCACGTAAGCGCCCTTAAATCATATTAATTATGAATTAAATACATATCATTTGCAATATGTATTTTAATTAAAAATAATACAATTTAAACATTTAAATGGACGTATTATCTATATTTTCTTTAAATAATTTGTAATTATTAATTAATGTAATAAACATTTAACTACGATCGGTATAAAAGTGCCCTTTTCTATTCTTAATAATTTTATTATTTTGTTTTCTATTGTCGGAATAAATTCGGTTTTATTTTTTTTGAACACGAAAATTTTTCGGGCAAGACTTATTGCTAATAGTGATAGTTATAGTCTTTTAGAAAGTGTATACAAAATGTATTTATGTGCTACATAAATATTTCTAATAGGTATTATTACAAATACACAGGATACATTTATATATTTTACAAATGTTATTTTTATTTGATATAAATGGCTATACTAAAGTTTTCAATAAAAAATACGTTTCTAAATACCTTTCAAATGATATTGAAAAGTAGATTTTGGTATATTTTGTGTGTTTGTTCTGTATTTTGTTTGTTAACAAAGTTATATCGATGTCTCTGAACATCTCAATAGGAATTGATTTCTCGATAATTGAGCCAATAGATGCTGCAATGTTCGCAACAACAAAAGAGGTTCAGATCGCCCCGACTATGAAAATATTAACTGCATTTCTTCTATAAAAAATATTAACTATTAATAGTTCTCTCTTTGTTAATATTAAATATTAATGCATTATTTCTCTTATAAAAATTCGGAAAATAAACAGTAATAAAATTGAATATCTGTAGCAATGGTACAAGGTGACGTTGACTCTAATCCATAGATGAGGGGTAGCCAACGTTATTATTCCCTACATTTCTTTCATATTGTAAATTTATAACGCTGCTTCTCTATGAATTTCGGTGGGCAAAAAAATATTGCCGAATTTTTCTTTTCCTTGCTATAATCGATCGATTGATCGCCATTGGCGGGTTGGCCTTCCCTCCCATAGACCAAATTAGAAATGGTCAGTTATTTCACATGTTTGATTGTGCAACGACACAACTTTTTGCAACTTTGTACAACTGGTTATAAAATAATTTTTACACAATCAAACATTTAAGCCCATTTCTTAAAAAGCAGCGAAAATGTATCAGAATGCAACAATCGCATTGGTATTGGCTCATCTATCGCTAATCGGTTTCTATTAAGAGAGTTGAAGATGAGCGTTCAAAAAGGGCTGTGCTGTGTAGGCTCTACTTTTAAAATCCTTTTTTACAACTACTACTTTATTTTGACTAGGTCCCTAAAACGATGGAAAGGTCTTTTAAAATTTGTGAAATAAATCGTTCTGAGATTCGGAATGCAGTTCTCTCGTAGACTATTTATTAGGTAGGACCCCGTTAATAAAATATTGCAAAGTTTGGTCTATTTCTTGCATACTAGAAATAGATCGCAAATATAAGTTTGTCCAATACGTACATTGAGAATATTATTTTCTCTAAGCTATGGTTTGGATATATTTTGCTGCTACTCCGTTTATCGTTTTAAAGCGATTTTATACACGCATAACAATGTATTAATGTATTTTTGTTTTGTAAGAATTTTGAAAGACTAAGTAAACGGAGTAAAGTATAATTTTGGATTAGAAATTTGGAAATTGGATTATGTACTTAATTATTTCTTCAGTAATTTCAAATTTTATGTTAATACACAATAGTAAGCAATTTGATGTAATATGAAGAGTAGTTGTAAAAGGAAGTGTTTTTTTTTAGTTTTCGATTCATTAAAGGAACAAGGTTTGAGTCACTGTTTTAGAATTAACTGCCTACTGCATTTTGCTATTTTTTATTTATAATAAATGTCCCCTAAGGTGTTAGTTGTAAGGATACGCTTAGTACTAATTAAGGTTTATTTATTTAAAAGTCAATATAATGTGTTTTATTACTTTGCATTTGCAGTTTTATTACAACTATGGAGTTACCTACAAACCTATATAACTTACTATTTAATTAATTACTAATGTGTAGGACATTACATACATGATTATTTTAATATGTGTAATGTATATATTTATGTAAATATATGTAATATGTAAATTAAGCGGGGTGTGGTGTTTTAAGAGTATAGAAATAGCAAACGAGCATCAATTCAATCTGACGGTAAGGGACTATTACCGCCCATGGATATTAGTAATGAAACCCAGATTAAATTAGAGTCCTACTTGAGGTCAGCCACAGATGCGATTCTGCCCCTGAAAACTAAGTTGTGATACCTCGGATAAGTACCTTTCTCACCACACCCTTCAAACTAGAATACAGCAGCAATTATCACTTATAACAGTTTTATTAAGCAGAAACAGGTGTGGCGGTGGGGCTTCCTGAGTCGAACCACAATTGTCACCATGGAAAATTGGGGAGGAACAGATGCTTATACAACAATATTTTTTAAGGTTACGCAATTATAGCCGACCTCAGGCCATAAGTAACACCATAAGGCCCGCCATAACGTCTTCATATTTGTAGCTATTTGATGGTTTATATTAAAGATAAATTGTTTTTTTTTTAAATAGGATATTTTTTTCCTAAACAATTCAACACCACTTACCGGCAAATTAGGTAAAAATAGAAAAGACATTACAATACATACTACAACATTTTATTACACACAAATAAAATAAACTTAATCTAAACAGCATAAGAATTATTCTCATTTTTGTGTTCCAAATTAACTTAAGGTAGAAAATTGTTATTACTCAAAACATGTATGCACAAATATATTTCTCATACACAAATTAAAGAATGACGTTTTACACTAGTTCGTTCATAACATTATTAAAATCAAGAATAACATTGAGCACTTTTCAGACTTTTAAGAACTTAACATATTTCTTTACCTCAATATCTTCGAATTGTTCATCATTTTCAAGTTGAGCGACATTCTTGTTTGAGTATTTTTGATCTGGACTGGATGCTGCTACATTACCCTTATTTAAAGGGTCACCTAACTCGTGATCTACCTGAGATTCCGGTTTTTTGGGTTGATCATTAACAGTGGCAGTATTAGCTGGTTGTATTTTCTTATCAGCACTATTATCGGTATTTTTATTAGTAGTATCGGTAGGTACACTGCTGTTTTCGCCGTCAAAACGATTATTGACTTCGGAAGTTTTAGTAAGTCCTTGCGAGTTTGGGGTTTGATTTACGACACTAGCAGTTGCAGGACCGGGACCGGCACTTGCAAAAGCAGTATTGCCATTCACAGCTGCCGTGTTAATCTGCTGGTTTCCTTCGAGGAAAGTATTTGGTTTCAGCGGGTATGTCTGTGGTTTTTGTCTATTAGCTTCATAAGCTTGCCAATTGATGAACCAGAATGGTTGCTTGTCTATGGGCAGTTTGCTGAGCTGGTCAACCAGCTCTTTGTTACCTTGAGCTTCGACAGGTAATCTTTCTGTGGTGCCTTCGCCAAATCTGAAAAGCAAAACAATAATAGTTGTAATATTTTATGTAATATTTATTTCCTTAAGCTGTTGTTGAATCTTTACTAGCCCGCTTTTGGGCACCCCTCAGGAATTATGGATAACTTAAGCATGTAAGTGATACTGTGTATATAATAACGAGAAATCAAAGGTTCGTATATTAAAAAGGTTAATATCAGTTGGGCTGCAAGATCTTTTTCTGTTCCCATAACAATAAAAACTCAATTACGACAACCATAAAATAATTTAGTTAATACCTACCTATACAAAAATCGTAAAATTAAAAGTGATGGCGAATTTTTGTCTCAGGCAGTTGACAAAATAAATATTCAAATGTCACTTGACGCCATTTAACTTTGGATAAACTTTACTTGGGAACACATTACGTTTTAGCTGTGTGGAAATACCCAAGATCATTAATCATCGTAGACTCGCGTAAATGAGGAGGATAAAGAGAGATCTAATTGTATTGTCTCATAGATAAAGTACCTAACACGCATGCATGAGTGTGCGTTAATGGTGGTAATGTGTTGGTGCAAACGGTGTATATTTTTTATTTGTATTAGAGGAAAATCGAACGAGTGACGCAGTCGCAGGTATTAAACACACACATGTAATAAGACTCAGTGATAACCTAATGGTTTTATATTTGAAAACTTGATATGTGGGTCCGAGATTTGAATTTAATAATTTTGATTTTTCGAACACGTATTAGTAACCAAGTTTCACTTATTTTAACGGTTAAATAAATATCGTGGTACACTTAAATCCCGAGAGTTGTAAAGAAATGTTCACGGTAGTATGTGAATCCATTAATTCAGTGTGCCAGCATGATATCTTAAACTCCTTCCACTCTGAGAGTAGACAGGTGCCCACGTGGGACAGAAATGGGACTTGACGACGTATGTGGCGGAGCATGCAGTACTACATTGCGGATTTTTATCCCCGGCCAGAATATTATACAGCTTAGAATTCTGTTATGGCTCTGGATGTTTATGTACTGATCTTTGTGCGGGATCATGATACCCACGAAAGTAAATCGTAGTGCGGGTTTTCAATCCTTGTCAACTTAAAGGTGGGTAAATGTAAAAAAATCACAAAAGATGTCTTTTAATGTCACTTTTTGCTCGCTTTGCGCTCGGCGAATTCATACAGCCGTTTAGTTTGTGCCCTCTCGCCCTTGTTTTCACGTGGACTAGTAGTACTACCCCTTGTACCTTGTGCCCTTGTACCTCCTGAGAAAGATCAGACCGTGGCTACTACGTTGAGCCCTGTGACATGCCGTGTGCATCACCCATGACACAGTTAAAGTTTCCAGATCGACTTGGAGGCTTGGTGGATTTATCTACTTATCTGTTAAGAGGAGGATTCTGTCATACCATTTACAATTCTATAGATTAATACAGTCGACTATATTTTGAGGAAGGCGCGCGAGGTCTGTGTTCCAAAAAGCGGAGATATGAGTATAGAAAGCGTCTTTTAATGATGATGATGACGAATTTCAAGTCACAACATAGGTATACTTATTATATATGTACCTACTTGATCACTAAATAAAGCTCGATACCAACATTTATTATAATTAACCGAGTCACGCAGATCTTATAGAATTACCTAGCCTAACTATTGAAATACCTTAACTAGGGAACTAGTTTTCAAATACAGAATGACGTCAGATAAATCGACGGTTATAACGCTCACTATAGCCAAATGCGCAGTATAAGCGGTCATTTTGCGTAAACTCCAAATAAATTGGAGTTTTCGAGAAGGGATCTCGTCAGGTATACAGCCGGATCGTAAACCACTTCATTTCCATGATCCGTCTAAGATTTCAGTAGTCCATTGTTCATTTATTCTAGGAATGGGTTACGTGTTTTCGTCTTTCCCAGTAAATTTAATGAACAGTCGTCGACATCGTTAACCCATTACTATCTCACTATTGGGCACGGGTGTCTTCTCAGAGCGAAAGGAGTTTAGGTTATAGTTCACCTAGTTGGCCAAGCGCGGATGGGTAATCGAGGTCTACTTTCAACCACTAAGCACCGACTGCCTTGAACACCCGTTAAAAGATAATTGCTGAGGTTTAGAGGCAGGCATATTATAGGCATAATATGTGAAATAGTGAACATGGGTAGCAACACATCCGTAGGCGACCTCAGGTAGGATTCTAATCTTATCTAGAGCATGTCCATGAGCGGCAGTGACCACGTACCATCAAGTCGACTGTACACTCAATTGCTACCTCATTCTTATAAAATATATATTGACGCAAATGTATATTAACTACTTAATAAAACTTAACTGGTTCACACAAAAACTCATACCATAAACCGGTGTTACTACACCGCGATATCGATTTTATTATTGAGGGATTCCCCGCTGAGTTGCAGATGAAGTAAGTAAAACGGGGAAGTCCCGCAGCCCGCCATAACGATATAGAGTGTTGCCAACTTTTGAACGCACGCTTAAGGCGGGATAAAAAGTAATTGCTTTATAGAATTTTGTCATTTGTGAAATAAAATAAATTAGGAAGTTTTATTTCTTTTCCCTTACACACTTTGGGGGCCCCCGTGGCCCGGGGGCCCCGTATAATTGATACGGCAGATACGGCGGTAGCTACGCCCCTGAATGGGAGACAGTCCCATCAACTACAGTAGTTTCTATGCATGTGGTGTGATTACTTTCCAATAAATACCTAATTGGCCTTGAAATGCAGACAAAACCAACAAAAAACAATGGATAATATCATAATAGTATCCGTAAATGCTAACCACTATATTTTTCGTTATACATACCTCGAATTCACGCAATTCAAGATTTTTAATTAAGTAGTCCTATCTAATGAAACTTTAAAAAGCTAATAACAATACAAAAATCAAAAGTAGAAGCGTTACGTCTGTAAGGATTAACGGTGAGTGAATCACGACGCAGAGAGACAATGGGAACTGAGGCGCGGTGGCTGATCTTAACAGTTTTTTATGTCTTTTCCTTCCCTGTGGGCGAAATTAAGTGATGAGACGACTAAACTACTATAGTTACTGATGGGTTTAAAATACATTCAGACTCCTTTTTTACCAAAATACTCATAATTTAATGATTACTTCGAATTTCTTCCACTTAATGCGGCTCGGTGTAAGATTTGTATTGGTCATGAATATTTATTTTATGAAATTGCAAAATGTGTCGTGACACACACTTGAGTCACGGATTAAATTGATAATTTTACTTTCCACATGCCTTGGTTTGGGTCATCACGTAAATTTAAAAAGCAATTGGGTTGGCCACTAACGCTGTATAATCTTTACCAGGCATCGTCACACGAATTATGGACCAATCGCTATTTATATAATAATAATCGACGATTCCAAAATCCGTTAAAAATAAAATATGTACCTATTCACAAATTACCTCAATCGTATACCTACACACTGAATATGAATGACAAGAGTGCCTAAATTTTGTCATCTTAGGCTTGCTTGTATTATTTTTCGGAAAATCCGAGGAGACTTATGCTTAGTGGCTGACAGGAGAAAACGTATCCTCTACCGCATATTTTTTTAGTTATGTGCGTTCGTACGCTTCACTCAAGCAGTCACAAATTGTAACGCGTGGATGGAGTTTTGACTTTAAATGTACACGTTTGTAAGCCTTTTGATTTCCCAAATGAAACAAAATGATTGTGGTTTGAAATTTGCGCCAAGCGTGCGGGTGCCACAGAAGATAGAATTGTATCTAAGCATACGGCAGTGCAAAAGGCCAAATTTTGCCGCAATCCACGCAATGCGTATATACTTCGGAGTACCTAATTGTAATTATATAGAGCGAGTCTATGGCACCGTAGCCTTAAGTACTGCAAACTGATCAGAAGTGCTCCAACTACGTACATTTATGAATAGGTCGCCAAAAGGAATGTCCACGAGCATTCGAACACGTTTAGACACTGCAAATATTATTTCAGTAATCCGCCATGTCTTATCGCCATCTTATTGATACTCTCGCCAGCATTTATATAAACAAATAATTAAAGGGATTTGGGATTAATGTTTTTATTGAAATAAAACTGTGATATAATAATTGTATTTAAACGTTACAAAAGTAATAGTTATTCAACAATTTTCTATTTGTGTTGTGTATGATACGATGTTCTGCCTTAAGCTACAGCAAGATATTAAATGTGTGGTATTCTTAAATATCATAATTTATGGCTTGTTTACATTTCTATAAGTTAATTTTGGGTGTAGTGTAATTAATATTTACGAAATCCCGACTTTGTCACCGACCACGACACGATATCGACATCGCACATCACTTTACGTTATCACAAGGTAGGGGATATCATGCGGGGGAGTGCGGCGAGGCAAACCGCCGCACATCTTTTGCCCTTTATATCGTTATATTTAAATCCATCTAAAAGTATGTTCGTCGTCAACTCTTTATTAACTTACCGTATATAAGAATTTCTCTGTGGTCCCACTACTGGGCGCGGGTCTCATCTCAGAGTGAGGGATTAGGCCATAGTCCACCGCGGTGGCTAAGTACTTGTTGATAGACTTCACAGACCTTTGAGAACTTTCATGTAAAACTAGCTTTTAATTGTGAAATGATATATTTTTAGGCTCCTTTTTCCAGCATTAAATATATTTCATTATAATTCCATGTTTTCTGTAATGTCCAATTAAATTTCTTGTAATGGTAGAACAGTTACTCTTCGTGATAGGTATCTATTTCTGTTATTATATTATGTTGAATATTCTGGTTTTGAAGGATAGCTGGCCAAGGTTTAGATTCAAATATGAAATATGTTATAGATAGTCCTTATACAACATATCTGTAATAGACATGTCCCCATCCCTTATATATAGAGGTATGTAGCAAAATTTTAAAAAAATACACAAATAAGGTGTGAAATAAAAGTCAATAATCCTGAAAAGAAAAGTTTATTATTAATGATCTTTTCATTAAATATTAAATCGTACTTTTTCTCTTTTTTTAACTTGTATTCTTTATTTTTTTTTCATATATTTTTTTCGGACAGTATAAAATTAACCTATTTATAAATCAGTATCTCAATAAGAACAAACATAATATCTTTATTTATATAACATGGTGGGAAGATATAACGCAATTTAGTGATTAAATAATAAATTGACCAGGAACATTTAAGGGACTAATTTTTATTATTTTCAATAAAATCTATTTATATAACAAGAAACGGATGACAGACAGATCGACACCTGCAAGTAATACTACGCTAAGTAAATTTTGGGATAAAAAAAATTTGAATCAGATTGCTTACAATGACATTTATTTCACGTAAAATATATGTCATTGTAAGCAATTTGGTGCAAAAAATTTTTTACGCAAAAATCAACTTAGTGTAGTATTACTTGGAGCTGTCGAAATTATTTACAGATGTCAACGTACGGAATCCTTAAATGAGCGTAAAGAATTCTCAATATTGTTCTCCTCAAATAAAAATATAGAACAGTCCTCTTGAACGAAATATTGAAACGGTACTGCCGATTTGTAAAGTACCTATACAACACTTATTAAACTCACATGTATACACATTTCAATAATGTAATAGCACACAATGTTCCTTGAGGCTTTATCTATACATTTTTGATCTGATGTTATCACATACTTATAACCGCGAAAATAAAACGAAAGCACGAAGCACTACTACTTCAAAATCAAAGAAAAAATATATATACGACTACAGAGCAGACATTCTCAAGATTTTCATAAACTTTTGTCTCACTTTACATTAACATCTGGGATTGATCTAGATTTGACATTTCGCCACCTCCAATTAATATAGCGCTAAGTTGATTTTTGGGTAAAAAAAACTGCACCAAATTGCTTACAATGACATATATTTTACGTAAAATATATGTCATTGTATTTTACGTGAAATATATGTCATTGTAAGCAATTTGGTGCAAAATTTTTTACCCAAAAAACAAATTAGCGAGGTGGTGGTGTCGATTTAACTTATTAACCAATTGGTAATGACTCACGGATGACTTCCTCCCCATGTCCGTTCCATTGCCCATATACACTTGATCAAAATAATGTTCTCTACGCAAATATTCCTGGTCACGCGTACTTAGTAGTAAACTATGATATTTAAAATCATTTAACAAGCTTAAGTGTGTGTGAGTGTTAGAGCTCTGTGATAGACGGACAGACAGCGGAATCATAGAAATAGGGTCTTGATTTTAACCCTTTGGGTGCGGAACTCTAACTAAACCAAAAAAAAATCGGTCGATAAACAAATTACAATGTTTTTAACCATTTTGTCTTATCTTACTTTATTTATATAATGATAATAGCAAATCGCAATTTAAAACAACTAAATATTTGTTCTATTATTACAATTACTCATACTAATTATTGTTTATTCAATTTTTTTATATATTTGTTTAAATACATACTGCAACTTTTCATTAATGATAATACGATTTAAAATTAAGTTAAACAGTAACGTAATTTCAATTATCTGTTTTCCTGAAGAAGATAGCATGAATCACTCATGTGACGTTTTCACATGCGCTTGTATCGTGCATATGCACGTTGTGATACTCCTAAGATGATTACACGTGAATTTGATTATGAGATAACCCTAGTTAAATATAAATATTGAACTATAACAAAGTTATTGCAAATGTAAGAATCATTTATATACACAGACATTTAATGTGTTGCGTCTGACAATATTCTATTTTTTGTGCAATAAATTGACAGACACGGCCGTGTCTGTGTCGTCGCGTTACGGAAGACGTGTTTATACCAGGAGCGTAGCTACCGCGGTATCAGCCGAATTAACGATACGGGGCCCCCGGACTTCAGGAGCTCCGAACGTGTGTAACCAATAATTAGTAAAATGTTATACATATTTTAATTAAATCAATGATCTGGAATATTTTTATGACGGCAAAAGAAGGCCGTCAACTAAACACAACACAAATATTTTTTTAAATTTGACGGAAAAAAACGACTACCACTAGTTTTACATATTGTATAGAACGATATGATTTTGTTTTGCCAAAGACCGTGTCTGGCACATCGTATATATGTCTATACTTTGCAGATATACAATTTGATAGGGCCGTACCTGTCAAAATATTAGATAGAAAAATATAATTAATTAACTTC
>DWNN01000001.1:0-17902 GCA_018250335.1 Astraptes enotrus | reverse complement strand
GATTAGGCCATAGTCCACCGCGCTGGCCAAGTGTGAATTGGTAGACTTCACATACCTTCGAGATTTTATTAAACAATCTCTCAGGTATGCAGGTTTCCTCACGATGTTTTCCTTCCTTCCTTCCTTGGAGTCCTCCAAATAGCGCTGAGGACGGCCAAAGGGGAGGTTTTAGTGCGGTAAAATCCCACATAATCCGTCGTCGCTCCCACGGCGGCAGATACCTTTTGAAGGTTTCCCCCTCGAGATCAAAAATGAAATCCCACCCTTTTAACTTTAACGTTTTAACTAAATATTTGTTGTTATAGCGGCTATAGCAATACATACTCAGTAAAAAAATAAGTGTCTATCTATTACAATTCAAGAGACAGGCCTGTGACAAATGGACAACGACGGACAGGCAGACTATAATAATATCTATTTATTTTGTTCTATAGAACTTCCAGATCTGTTTACCTGGTGTCCTCACTATATCAAGCCAGACGTAATAATAAGAAGCATATTATTAGACTGCAACTCTCATATAAAGAACCACAATCACTACTTTATAAAATTCAAGTCAAGTCAGTCGACTAACACTTAATAAATCCTCATAAATTATTCTTATTTGCAAGAATGAGTGAATGAAGTAGTAATTGTGTTGCCATTATGAATAATTAAAGAAATCGCTCGTTTTTGGGGTTCACTATTTTATGCTCTGTGGCCATTAAAACAAGATGACAGTGACATGACAGCAAGTAATTTGAGATAACATGTGTGACTTTGAAGTATGAATGAATGAGTAAACATTCGACTTTGGCAGGCGAATTCATGGCAAAGGCAAAACACTTACGATAATTATTTATAATTTACAATGGTGTTCCCAAAGTGCCGTCACTTATGATGTAGCAGCAGGGTGGCTCCTCCACCTCGAATCCGCGTAAGAAAAATATCTACAAAATGAGCAGAGATGGTAAGTAAACAAACCATTATTTAAAAGATTTTTCTTCATTATATTTCTTGCTCGTTTATGTATAATTAAATAAACGCATTAAACACATTCAATTGACTAATACGTTTGATACGTGCTTGTTTACGACATTAACAATAAATAAAAAAAAACATACGTATCTATACACGGATAATGGTATTGCGATAAAGCATAATTAAATTATGGAAGGTATAACACGGACCACTTATGATTAGTCACAGTGCTTGTACATTGAATGCGTAAAACAATGGAACGGTTACAATCAAACTTAATCTCTTTGATTTCAAACAATATAGCGTGTAAATTCGCTCCCGCGTTTCGATTTCTCGTACTTACACACAAAACCATAGGAAAACGAAATTAATCTTGTGGGCCTTTCACAAAGTTAAGCTTTTTTATACTTAAATGTAACAATAAGACAAACGGACAACCTGATGAAGAAGAGTCACCCTCGCCTCAGAACCTTTGCAACACCAGAGAAGTCGCCAATGCATCGCCAGCTCAATTACTGTGGTTATGTGATACGGAAGCTATATCTGCATAGAAGATGTAGTGACGTAAATTAATACTGAGCGCGTATCATACTAAACCTTATTTCTCAATATATAACACTTCCCACGGAAACCTACTTTCTGGACGCGCCGCGGAGTAAAGGGGTATGGTTAAGATTAATAATAATTAATAGCATGAGTTGCCCAAAGTACGCACCAACGTCTTATACATCAATATTATAACAAAAGTATTTATATTGTACGCTGGTGAAACAATGCCCCAAAATGTCCGTGTGGCGGGAGTCCTACGGTTAGCGGTCCGGTCCGCGGATCTCCAAAAACTCAAAGATGGACAAAACTTCAAGAATAGCAATATTAAAAGAGGTATAATATTGATTATAATCAAACAAACGTGTTATTCTCAAGTGTCTTCAACACGCACCTATAGCGTACTAATTGAATAACATAGCACACACAAAATAATGTTACTTTATACGTAGCTCTAATGTACAATATTAGCTATACTATATTAATACAAATGTCGCAAATGAATGAACGAAGCATTTTGTTTTTCCAGAATATATGCCTCGATTCCTCGCAAATAGCGTAAATAATTTCGATACGATCCCAATGACGAGATTAGTAGTACGTACATACGTACGACGTAGCCTATGCTGACTTGCGAAAAACATCACTCAAACCCGTGCAGCGTCGCCCTTAGCCGAGTTCCATACCCCGCAGCCCTTTACGCTAGTAAAGTTGACCTGCCTTTAAAGGGTGTAAACTGACACCCAGTCTTGGTTTCGTGTCAAGACCGAGGTAATCCCTCGAGCCTCCTCGCGATAGCGCTCCTAATAAAAAGTCACGACCATAGGACGCTGAAAGACATTCTCGTTCTATCGTGATTGAGGACTCGGGCGGATGTTGGATAGCGCCTTGGACAGTATCGGCAAGGAAGGTAACACACGAGCGGACTTTTACTCGTATATTAGCTCCCTTATGCGGCATTAAACTTTTGTATGGGGTGAAAGAATTTAAAAACGTACTCAAACAAAATTTACATCATTATGTGAAGTTTGCTCACAATGTACCTATTACCAAATGTTCTAGTAGGCTTTTAGAATTCGGTTAACTAAAAATGCACAATATAACAAACATATTTCCCAGTGATAGGCTAGTTGACTCATATTAAAACAATACGCTACAATGTTTATTTCTTATAATACTTGGCTAGATTGGCTTGGCTTGGCTTGGATAGAAGTTTGACAGTCTTTAGTACGCAGTAATTGTCAAATGACTATCTTTAGTAGGAAAAACATTGAATAGTTACGAGTTATAGCTTTGTCGATTCATGTAAGTGGTTGTACGAACCGTTTTAACTGACAATAAATAAATAAAAATAAATGATCTAATCGATGTGCTAAAAGATGCGTACATCAATCGACCGACTCATACCTGTTCTGACCAAAGTCCTAAAGATACGTTCATTAACCAATCGACTCATAGATATTTTGACTAAAGGGCTAAAAGATGCCATTTTGGGCAACTAAATAATTAATAAATTTCCGATATTACCAATAAATATAGTTCTCCATTTATTCTAAGCGTTCTAAGGCCTCACGGGTAGCGACACATCTGTAGCTGACTATAGGTAAGGTTCTAATCTTATCTGGAGTTGAATACAGATTTCTATGTGCGACAGTTGCCACTTAACATCACACAGACTGCACGCTCTTCACAAAATCTATTATATAATAAATACACAAAAGCCTTCTCCATATCTTTTATCTTTTAACCGTATATCATTACACCGTCATTCACCTTCTTAGCCTGACTGAGCAAGTCTCGTCGCACATCGTCTGCCAACGGGCGTAGTTCTGCCAACTGCGCACGGAGCGCATTCGCGGAGGCGGCGGGCGGTTCCGCACTGCGCAGCCGGCTCTCCGCACCGCGCAGCCACTCGATCAGCTCCTCCATGTCGCCCACTACCTCGAGAGAACGCTGGGGATCACACGTAACAGCAGTTAATATACTGTGTATTATACGTAAATGGATACATACGTGTGTACATAACGTACAATACGTAAATGTTATGTACGTACGTTATGGGGGTATGTGTGGGTACAAAACTCGAAAAGCTGTATCAATTTTTTACATAAGGTTGCATTTCACTATAAAAGCGTTTTTATGTACTTATTCTAATCCTAAACCTATTATAGTCTACTGATATTGCACACGAGTCCTGTGACAGAAGGAGAAGAATTTAGATCACATTTGATTACCCAAACCAAGTGCGGATTATTAAACTTCAATTTTGTAAATTTCTACCTAATAATAGCAGTGTTAAGAACTGATGTGTTCTATTTATCGGTACCGTAAGTGAGACACACGTATCCGAGATGTTCCAACTTACGTCTTCAGGGACAGCATAGGGATAGCAACGCATCTGCGTCTGCCCACTAAGACTCGGCAGTCACCATCAGGTGAACATGCTCTCATGCTCTACATGCTCTCATGATTCTCAAACATATGAATTACAGCTAAATGGAAATACCTTCTTGCTGAGCAGTAATCGCTCCGCCTTCCGCTGCACTTGTTCGGCGATGGCGTCGAAGCGGCGGTTGTCGCGCGTCACGATCCCCTCCACGTGCGTGGCGCCCTCTCCGGGGGAAATCTACGACATACATACACTCATATATCACATTCGTTCATGTGTAAAACGTAAAGGTATCGTATAGTAACGCTTTAATGCGTGTTCTGATTGAACTAAGTATAATGACACGTTTGTAGTTTGCAGTATTAAGTACTTATGTTTATTATTTTATGTCACGAAGCCTCTTACCTGGCATAACTGTGGTCCAATAAGGTTGATGCTGTCCAAAACAGGTTTAAATTCTTGCAGTTCCGCTTCAAGCCTCATGATGTCTTCTTCACGGGGTTCCACCGACTGCAGGCACGTCTCGGCGCTTGACATCCATTCCGTTAACCTAGTTTATAAATGTATTAATAAAAGTGTATTGAACGTTTAATATAGTCTGGTCGCTGGCCGCTCCCCAGATATGTTTACCTAATCCGACGGGAGATTTCTGTATTTGATTTTGATTGTATTGTAGATTGTAATCTTACTTTTGGTGATTATTGTAGAGTTGCTGTACGAGCGGCAGCGTCTCTGACGCGACACGCAGCAGTTCTGCCCCGCGCGATGTCAGTTCGTTGTAGCGGCGCTGCAGTGCGTCCAGTTTGTCCTTCAGCTGCAGCGCTTCGTCGCCCGATATGTGCTTCATGAGTTCCAGGCCGGACTCCACCGTGCTGTCCACGGCCTCTTGCTTCGATGCTATCTCTTCGGTTTTTTCCTGTAATAAAATAATGTTTAATATGTGGTCCACGGATACATAAGTGGTTTTTCGTATACAGTATGTATGTTAAAATTGTACACGCAGCGCTCATTTCAAAAGTACATACAAATTCGTTAAGCTATTAATTATGACATATAGTATAATAATTGAAAATATACTGTTCTAAAGCTATCTTTGTTATTGGTTTTCTTTGTATTTTTTTATTATTCATATCTCTTTTGTAAATTCTTAAAGTCTCTATCATTCTCTACTTCTGTAAATGTCTCGCTGTCTCCACCTAGGTCTCTGCTTCCTTATTCTTTCTATTCTCGATACTTCTTCATTTTTTGTTTATATCACCCAAAGTCTTACGTTCGTTCTCTTTCTAACTCTGTATACTACTCTTTACCTCCATTATCTCTATCTATCTCCATCTCACCTACACCTATCACTCCACTCTCACATCTATCTACATACAGTTAGTGTGCATCGACTGACCGCGAGCTCGTCCATCTGTCGCAGCAGCTTCTCCATGTGCTCCAGGCGCTGAGCTCCTGGTACGTCAGCACCAGGTGCCGCAGCCCGCGCCGCGAGCTGTCCAGCAGCGCGCCCGCCGTCAGGCTGCGCTCCACCAGCGCCTGGTACCTGCGCATCGTATGTTACCTTACTTGAAGTAGTAATCGAGCATACAGACCACCTGAAAGTGCGTGATTACTGCCGCCCAAAGACATCGGTGACTAAGTCCATATAGAACAAAATTCTACCTAAGGTTGATCACAGATGCCACTACTGAGGACTAAGATGGTCGCCTCAGAAGTAAGTCAGCCGTCATCCATTCCCCTCTACCGAAACGGCCGCGGCCGAAGTTAACCGATTACTGATTATTTAAGGGTGGTAGAAACCTTTGCAATTTAACTTCGCAGACACCACCGGCACACCTAGTTCTGCATAATAACAGCAGTGTTCAGCGGTGTGTAAGCTTAATGCTTACTTGAGGTGGCGATGACATTGCTTCAAATCTTCGAAAAAAATGTTTAAATGAATTGTATGAATACCTGTCGGTAGCAGCTTGCAGTCTGTCTGCCAAGGCAGTGGCTTCGTCGTCGCCGACCAGGCCCATCAGGGTGGACGCTGTCTCAGTCAGCTGCTTGAAGGGCGGCTGCTTCGACAGGATGTCGTCGTGTAGCACCTAGAATCAACGAAGAATGTTATTGCTACTATTATTTACACTTTGTAAAAAAAAAACAAAATCCGTTGCCAATAATGTTATCAATAGTCTATTCCAGTCGTCGTCAACTAGTTATTGTTCCACAGCTGGGCATAAATCTCCTCTCAAAAAGGGAGGGTTAAGGCAATAGTCCACCTAGCTAGTAGATTGGTAGACAACTATTCTAGTATCGACTGGTAACTAGTATAAACTAGTAACTAGTATCAACTAGCAACGAGTAACAAGTAGACATTCGAGCTTACCTTATGCTCCCTGATCTTCTGCTGTATCTTCTCCTCATCAGTCGGCACCAGCTCAAGGGACTTAACCTTCCGCTCGGTGACTCCGAGCCACTCCACCAACGGCTGTAGTTGTTCTTGGAATAGCTTCGCGATCTAGAGGAAAATAAATCGTATGTTTTATATTTGAACAATTTTTTTATCGTATCTGAGCTAAATGTTAGGCATCTATAAAGTGGGATCTATTTGTCAAATTAGGTTCTATTTCCATATGTCGAACCTACGTTAACTTGTAGCTTTTTGACCTAATCTCTCCTTACCCACCCGAAATGTATTAAATGCTACTTCAATTTCTCATTCACATACACACATTGATCCTTAAAAATACTAACCTTCATAGCCTTTATTTTACAACAACCTAAATTCTTTAACCATTTTTTGTCTAATGAATTCCCTATTTCTGCATATAATTTCCTTCTAATCTTTATTTACGAAGTCCTAATTTGCCTAATCATTTTTTTTTTAATGAATTCCGGCTAAAACCTCGTAAAGGTTACCACTATAGCTTGCACCTAATTTCCCCAAGGCCCCCATTCGCCATTACCAATGGTTGGCTGGTGGAGAACGATAATAGGCGTTAGGTTCGCCCTTTATAATCCTAAAGTTTACAATTTAGTGTAAATAAATAAATAAATCTCCTGCGAGGGGAGTTTAGTATGGTACAAATCCCACATAACCCGTCGTCGCTCCCACAGCAGCGGGTACCTTTTTTTATGCTATGAAAGTAGCAAACGAGCATGTAGTCCACCTGATGGTAAGTGGCAACTGCCGCCCATATAAATCTGTAATCAACCCCGCGTAAGATATGAATCCTATCTGAAGTAGACCACAGATGCGTTGCTATCCCTGAGGACTAAGTTGGAAAGCCTCGGATTAGTATGTCTCCCTTACCACACCCTTCAAACCTGAACACAGCAGCGCTTAACACTGTTGTTAATAGACAGAAATAGGTGTGGCGGAGGTGCTGCCGGAGTTGAACGACGAGCTGTTCTACCACCTTTGAAAACTAGTACCTGTGAAGGGCCCTCGCTCACCTTCATGGCCTGCTCGAGGTCGAGCATGCGCTGCTGCGCGCCGGCGGTGAGCGCGTCGAAGCGCTGCATGAGGCCGCGCAGCTGCTTCTCGATGGCCTTGCGCTCGCCCGCGTCGCAGCCCGCCGCCACCTCGTTGCCCATCGCGAACAGCGACGACATCGAGTTCTGACGGTGTACACACTACACTTACACCAAAACTAACCCTACTGGTCACACGTATACGGCGAAAATTAACGCGAGAAACAAATGTTGACCTCATACACCAATAGTCACGTGACTTAGTTTTGACTCAGTAATTAGTGGCCAATATCAACAAACTACGCCGATGGTCAATATTGATCTCATATCATATCATCATGTGTTGACCATAGTCAATATTGACTTCATACGCACATGGTAATTCCGACCTCATAATGTAAAAAGAGGCCGATAGTCAATTTCAACAACATATATTACTCTAATAACACACAAGTTATACATAACATATTATTTTTCAAGGTTAAAACGCCACATACCTTCTGTTCTTGTAACTGCGCCTTCACCACCTTGTAGTCAGCGGAGGGTGGTTTCTGGTTGTTGACCATGTCCTCGGTATCGGCCAGCCACTTCTCCAGCCCGGCGAGGGCTTCCGCGAACTTGCCGGACTGCAGCAGACCCACGTCCAAGCGACGCTCGCGCTCGTTCATCTGTTCAATTAAAAAAAAACATTAATTCATTAATTCAATATTTTGGTATTATTTGGTATTTTATATGATAAGTTTTGAATAAATAATTTTAATATAGAGTTAATTTGATGACGATATGTTTTAGAGCGGTGAACGTAATGATAGTGACCATACACATATGATGATGATACCCCCATTGTACTGGAATCCTTAGTCCGCTATTTTTTTTTTTATATTATGAAAGTAGCAAACGAGCATGCAGTTCACCTAATGGTAAGTGGCAACTGCCGCCCATAGACATCTGTAATCAACCCCGGGTAAGATAAGAATCCTATCAGAGGTCGACCACAGATGCGTTGCTACCCCTGAGGACTAAGTTGGAACGCCTCGGTTTAGTATATCTC
Source organism: Astraptes enotrus (assembly GCA_018250335.1). Classification (NCBI taxonomy): domain Eukaryota; kingdom Metazoa; phylum Arthropoda; class Insecta; order Lepidoptera; family Hesperiidae; genus Astraptes; species Astraptes enotrus. Next base: position 9,500 of record DWNN01000001.1, on the reverse strand, counting down.
CCTTACCACACCCTTCAAACCGGAACATAGCAGCGCTTAACACTGCTGTTAATAGGCAGAAATAGGTGTGGCGGTGGTGCCGATGGAGTCGAACGACTAAGTGTTCTACCACCTTTAAAACTCATAAAAAATTCTTACATGGGTATTATTAAATTGACATCATACATAAAATAGAAACACCATAATTTACCAAAGCGAAGAGCTTATTTTCTATAAAAAGTTTTAATATTCAAAGTGATTTTCTTCAAAGACATGATAAATGCTCGAGTATTCCATGATATTCGCAAAGACTTCTCAAATTTACTTGTAAAAACTTTATTAGGTTAGCAGTCTGTTAAATAATTATTTAATTGTCATATGAGTGGATAAATTTCATAATTTTGTTTGGTTAATGTTCATTTGAACCGTCATATAACTTGAAAATAACTTTTTGCAATATTCAGAATAAGTATGGTGTTTTTATTGCCCACAGAACTTTAGACATAAGGGTATTTGAAAATATTGTAATGTGGAAACAAGAAACATTCCATGACCCTAAAAAATTTTCAGTGATAATTAACTTACATTACAATATTTTGTAATATTTATTATCATTTTTCTGAACTTTTGAAGCCCAATTTCTAATAATTTAAAATTACAAAACAATTGCATTTTGGTTGTTAATTGTAATTTGTATTCAATTTGAAAATTGGATTTGGAGTCAATTGGGCTTTAATGATAAACTTTTACTACAATCTTTAGAGAAATATCAGGTTGTAGTAAAAGTTATGAATTTATTAATTTATTTTATTTGATTATTTTTTGATTATGTATTTAACTAAAGTGTGATATTCAAAGTGTCAATCAAAAAGTTTCGGTTTTAAAATGGTATACATGAGTGTTAACCCCATAACATGGGTATCAAGTATTATATGTCTAACAGGTATTGACGGGCAAATCCAGTATTATATTTAACTGTATTGTTTTAATAATAATAAATGGTCAGTAAATAACAAAATAACAGTTAGACATAAGAAAGTTTATTAATAATATTAATCGTTACAAACTGCGTCATTCTAACCGCGTAACTAAGATTACAAAAACATTACATTAGCATTAATAAGTGTAAACAAATAAATAAGTTTTAGGCGAATCGTTGGCAACACCGATGGAACTTAATCTAGAATACTGTCAGTAATATAAATGCAGTTACAAAAAAATTATCACAGAAAATATATAAATTATAACCGAATGGCAAAATGTTTTACAAAGTCTACGCTAAAATTCCTAGTCACTACATCATTTTGGAAGCACAATCTTAAGAATTCTCAATGGAAAGGACCAAGGTCGTACAACCGGTTTAACATCACAAGTATTTATGACTCACACTAAAATATATCTGAGATTCTTGAGTCAAACAGCTACTACATCTATGAACCTACTAAGTTTATTATAAAATGCAAAAAAAATTACAAAGTTTCAGAAATAGAGAGTCTTAAGTATCAAGAATAATATGAAAATACTAAAGGCTAAAACATTTACTTAAAAATCGCTAAACTACACAGATAAAGTTCTCTAAATATGGAATATACTTCCTACGTTAGATAAAAAGTACAAACATTTCAATGACTAATACTGTTTTACTTATCCAAGCCTAAAAGCATCTAATTATTAGACGTTTCAACTTTTTAATATGAAAATGTATTAGTGAAAACAGTCACTTTAGAATTACGATTGCTAAGTATTCGGGAATTCAGTAACCCAATTTCAGATATTATAAATGTCCCTTAGAATAAATGTAAATTAAAGCTACTGAATGAAAAATTGTATTTATTTCTCATCGGTTAGTAAGAGTAGATAAAAATGCTGGGTTCATAAGATTTCCCTTAATCCACCGTAGATTTTCGGATGAAGGAAGTCAAAGATGAAATCTCACTGCCGGCATCGTTTGGCAAACGGCTGAATTCAATCTCCTCGCTCAAGTTCTGCGTATCAGATGTGTTATCGTTAACAGGCCAACGTTTGTGGCTCGGTGCATACAGAACCAACAGTGCAAAGATGTATATATTCCACATTCCATAGACACCGGTGAAGAATGCTGAAGTGTACTCCAGCTCAATATTCTCATCCCATTTCCATTGGCCTTCTGCCACCTGTCCGAGTATAAACCCAATCACTGTCAAAGCCGCACATAATAAAGTTGCCAACATCAGAAACTGAAAACGGTATATGATTCCTTCGTAGTCGTATTTTACAATTCCTGTTCCTATATGCACATATTTTCAACAATTCCCCGTTATTTTTAATGCCTATGTTGTTTTATGTTTGACATGTTCTGATTTTGTTTGTTGTTTTTTTTTCTTTCCTTCACTGCACGTATCCTGATTTTTTTAACACTTTTTGGTGTTTTTTTTATTTCTACTATCCTGTTACCGAACGGTTTTCTTTTTACCCCTCCTTTTCCTATCCCGTTTATAATCCTGCACCGGACGCCGCCCGCATGCAGCCAAGGGACGCACGAACATCGAACTGCGGGAACAATTCATACTGGCCGATGGAGTATCCCAGAGCATGGCTGCGTTCAGACCGCGTACGCCCCGCTCTAACACAAACACGCCACCGTCCACTGGACCCATAACCAAGGTAAGTAGCTAAAGCTGCTACAATTCTTCTATAATACAGACTTCTCTCTACAGGTTAGAAGTTAGCTATTATTTCGCACACATACCACAATAAGCGCACAGTAGTTGATAGAGGGAGCAACGGTTTGGGATTTATTTTTTTTGCTTTTGTTGCATTTTGTACATGGATCTTCCGATCCATTTGCAAGAGGCATCGTCGTGAGTGCAGCATGTGTTGAGCTCGTAGCGTTTTGTCGTATTGCATTAGTGTGCTCAAAGCTATGCATCGAAGCACCGGCTCGTGTAGTGATTGGTGTTGTTTGTACCTATACTCATTGGATCCACTGCATTGGAGAGGTGGCACGTCAGCGCATTGGATGCTATGGTAATGTATTTCGTTCTCCCTTCCCGCTAGATCCCATCAAACCTGCGTTTTATCACGTATCGCGCGTTCGTCGAGTAGGCGTGTGGACTAATTAGTAACTTCGTCTCGTAACGTCGAAATATACGCGTTCCGACAAAACGATTGGCACTATGAAAGAGTATTTGTTTTTGTTACGGATGTTTCCTTTCCCTTAATGAAAGTCCCGGTTTTTGTATTGATGCATCTAGCTGAGGAGTTTATGGAGCAGTTGAGGCCTATATTTGAGGCTCTAAGACAGCGTGAAGAGCTCCCGTGTTCCTACCCGCTACACGTGGGTTCGACACATGGAACTAAGCAAGCTTTCATTTACGGCCACTCAAGATCGCAAGGCTCGACGACGCCAGGCGCCCACCACTATACCCACCACCACGGATACCAGCCCTCTCCAGGATATCACTGGGTAATGCTACATAGGCAATGTGAAGTGTTGCGTTTGAAATGCACCTTTTGTTTTCAATCAGTTTGACTGCAGTAAATGGTTTTATTTATTTTATTAGTCATCATTCTAAGTTCATTGTCAGTTTGTTAGATACATATAGTGATTGTGTCATATGTTTCGATTGTCGAGTCCACTAGCATGCACATAAACATCGTTATATTCCGGGTGATATATGTTTACATACATTTATGAATAGTTCTTTACCAACTCATTAAACAGTATACCCACTTATTTTACATACATGAGTTTGAGTGTGAATACTAATAATATAAATTTGATTTGCTAACACATAACTGCTAAGATGTTATGATTGATTCTAATTATAAATAATAACTTTAGGTAAGAGAGCGCACAGCTCGCTCAGTGCCAATGTCCGCGGGTGGAGCTGCCGGACGAGCGTCAAGATCATCTCTAAGTGCAGGAACGCCCGATTCTTTGAGCGACAACGAGGCCGCTAGTGGACTTGGATCTAAATATAGGAAACCCAGTGTACCGAGGTCAGTACATGCTACGGAATTACTTAATATATAATAATACCTGAATATTGAAGAAATACAACTGAAGAAATAGATGTTAATACATTTGATTTATTAAACAATGGTGCTTAAACCTTTTTGTAACAACTTTATTATATTGATCGATAATGTTACAGGTCAACCCTTACACCAGGAGGATCTCGACCAGGGTCCAGACCAGGATCGCGAGCAGGGTCTAAGCCACCGTCTAGGCATGGATCGAATCTGTCTCTTGACAGTACAGGTACGTGGCGTTCGATATTTTCGTACTGCATTTTTGTAGTGAAACCATGTTACAATGGCTAAAGGTTTTCGAGCAAATATTGGCAATTTTTGCAATAAACGTAGGTTTCAGATGATATCACAAGTTATGATTTAAGTTTGATCCGATCGTTTAGATTTACGGTATATGAATGTCTCTATATTTTTATCGTTGTTAATTCGTGTAACTGTCCTCGGGACAAGTAAAATGAATGAATCAGAGATAATATAGGTATATTTCGTTAGATGACGTGTCGACACCCTCCCGGATCCCGATGCGCAAGGTGACGGCCAGCAAGCTGGGCGCCGCCACGCCCACCGGGCTGCTCACGCCGGCCAGCGGCAGGTACGTCGGATACATTTTCACACGTTTATTTTCTGATATACTCTAAATACCTTTTGTATGTAATTAATAAAAGATCGTTGGATGATAAAAATTTAAATCTATATAAATGTATTTATATACTGTAACCCTAACGGTTACAGAAATCTCTTTAAAAAATGTAAAGTACGATTTAGTATCTACCCATTTATTAAATTCAATTAGAATATTGCAACCATAATAGTTATTAGCAACGTATTAACTTTCTCTTAAATTTATTTGAACTCTTATTTATATTAGGATAATACTTTGTACAGACCGAAACTTAAAAATTAATTTTAATTCAGTTAAACTTTAATGTAAAAATAATAGCAACTGATATATCACGATGCTGCAATCACAATTGGTACTGACACACGGGCAGGTATACTAGCGGAGGGATGTACCGCACGTCCAGCATACCGACACTATCCCCGGTGCCGGCACTAGTGAGGTACACATCGATTGAGAGTATGCTCGTGCGTTGTTTGTGATTGGGGTAGCGTCGATCGCAATTTGTTAGAAACTATTTAACAATAACGAATTCCTCGTTATTTCGCTATATTGTATTATATTATATCCGCAAAATACCACTATTGCCTATATATTGTAACAGTAATTATTTATAAACAAATTGCGACCGATGAAATGGCTACAGATGTTGAGGAGCACGTCACTGGGCTTTTTGGGGTTATTTTTTTATTGTAGTGACGTCAACGCATACCGAATTTGGGCGCACCGTGTTTGTTGAGCTAGTTTCATGAATTCGCCTTGATCTGTAGGAACATTGACTGGTGGTGGTATTCATATCATCCATATTAAAGGGAAATCTCTTAATATATATATTTATGGATTTGAGGCTTAATTTTACTAAAATAAAATTTCACGATTAGCATGAGAATCTTAAAATTTTTGAAAGCATACGGATATACGAACACTAACAAATACAATAACTTATATTTGTGTGGGTTATATTAACACATTACTTTATTTATTATATGATTATAAATGGCGATAATTAAATGATTATTTTTCTTTCCCATGCGTCAATTACGAAACTGGATACAAAACAGCTCTACACATTCCCAGCCATCGTCGATGGCATCCGAACATCCCAAATCCTTATCCCATACTCACCCAGCATTCCAAACTCAAGGTTCTACAAAGATACCCATTTATGTCGGTAACCGTTCTCAACGGACGCCGTCTATAGAAAGGCGTGGAAAGAAATCCCAAAAATCTCAGTCTAGGGAAACCTCTCAAGAACCTAGCCCCACTTCCCAAGATCCTAAATCGGACCAGAGAAGTCCAGAAGACGACTCCTCGCTATTCAGCATATCGGGAATGACGAGCGACAATGAATATGAGAGTAATATAAGCGAGTCGAGCGGGGAAGCGTCAAAACCGACGCAGCGAGACATCAAAGGGTACAAGCTTCTAGAATGCTTTGATTTTTGCCCAATTATTTTGATTGATGCTCGTTGGAATTTTGTTTTACTTTTTGTCGTCATGTCCGCATCTCCATTCGCAATTATGATCAGACTTAAGTTTACACCGTTCACTATTTTATCATAATCATCGGCACAGCTTTCCAAATTATTAATAGGAACATTTCGCCATCAATTCGTATAATAACTATATTTATATAAAGTAAATTGATCCATTAACAATGCTTACCGCAGATTCGACTACTACTATTGTAAGCTTCCGCATTCATGATAGGTGTTTATAAAAAAAACTACAATGGACTTGTCTTCCCGCTATTCTATATCATCAACAGGTAACCTAGGTTTCATAAATCACCACATCTTATCATGCTGGTATGTTACTAACTTATCTGACATCGATCTTAATATTACGCAGGAAACTTTTGATGCTTACATTTGCTTGGTTTTGTGTGGTTGTGGATTTTCAATTGTGATTTTAGTCTAAGTTATATATCTATTTTATGTATAAAATATATTAAGTTTATTCTAAGACACAGCTTATAAATATATTTCTACTTTTCTTTCTTGTTAATGCACATGCACTGTTAGATTTTGAAAATCACATCCCTGTGCACCCTCCCTTTAAAAATATCTGGAATAGTATTAGACACATTAGAAAAACCATCCACTCAATAATACAAATATTTGATAATAAACTCCTTATGATTCTGATTTTTTTACTTTTAAATGAATTATTCACATCTTTCAATCAACTTGAACGCACAGAAGCATGTGCAATGACAACTTCTAACAATTATATCTATCTTCTTTTCTGTCGTTACTAATCTGTATGTCTTTATGCTCGCTAACCTCATCATAGGAGTGGGTCGTTTGCCTCCACCGATGGACAAACGCCCGGCAGGAGTCGCATACCAGTACCTAAGGAGCACCACACTAACAGTAGTATCTCTAGGTAATCTATACTAATTTCGTAGTATCTTTCTTGAGTTTCGTTTGATTATGTAGTGCGAGTAGCTCTTCACATATATCTCGTCTGACAGACGACAGCGGTTTGGAGTTGATTTTATTTGTTTTAGTGGCTTGGTGTGCATGAAACTGCCATAAAAACGAGTTTATATTAATTGTATTATGTGTAACAGGCAAAGAACACCGTCAGGCAGCACGACACCAGTGCGTCCAGGACAACAGACGGCCGCATCGAAATTGTTGCGTAAACCATCCGATGCGTCGGACAGCGGAGCACCCGCCACACCAGTGTCCCGACGCGGTACTCCGGCATCATCTCGAACTACGGAGAAACGCGAACCATTCCGACTTCAGACGAACAAAACACCCATTCTACCATCCTTCACACTCAGTCATATTGGTATCGAACTGTCTAAATTCTTATTCCAATATGTCTGGGTAACGGATGGGAAATACCTGTGAAAACGCCAGCTGTTTTGTCATGATTCCTCTTTACACTTATGCCACTTATTTTGCAATTACATAAACATCTTTAGGCTCAAACTAATATCCAATTATAATATCTTTAAACACTTAAAGGAATATGTCGAAGCGGCTAGCGTGTACGCAGGTTCAAGTGCCGATATAATATAATAACAATAATGACTAACATTAAATTAACCTATTCGCGAATTAAGCCAAGCTTGTATAAAAAAAATGCGAATGTGGCTTTTTAGTTAGTAACAACAATAGTTTATAGTAGTAAACATAAAGTCTGCACTTGTTGCCTTGTATACTTATTTTTTTCTACGATTCGTGCGAAGTTCTTGTTGGACTATTATATTTATTTTGTGCTGTCAGTATTTATATCCAATCGAACCGCGTCTGAATTACTATCAAACGTTTCTACGTTGTGAATATTCCTCTTTCTTATTTATTGTCAACGTTGCCATAATTGTTAGTGTATGTTAAATACGTATAAGCGTCTCTACGTTGAGACTGAACGGAAGTGTGATTTTGTAATCATTTTTGTATTTTTTTCTTTAGGGACCATTTTGTTACGGAATACCGTCTTGTAGGCGATTAGCGGTTACCGCTTTCATGGCGTTATTCTCGTGCGTAGTAACGCCAGACTACGCGCGTTGACTTTACTAGTGAAAAGCTGTAACCCATAATCATTTAAGGTGATAATAGATTTATTTATGAATACTTTCTTTTGTAATGCACAATCATGGTTCTTATTTAATTTCTTATTCCGCGTTGTGTTCATTTGAATACAGTTATGTTTTCTGATTTATACTTCCATTTGTACTGAATGTTTACATTATGTATGTGATTTGTTTATATGTTGATATTTGCACAATTCTGTAATTGTGATTTGCAGTAGATGTTATTTAGCTGATAAATCGATAATCGTGGACTGTCGCCAGAGTCCTGCGATATGGGTTTATCAGCAAAATCTGCTTATATAAGAAAATTCCATAGCGGACTATTATTTTTAAGTGAAATAACTGAAGTACACTTTGTCGACATAAAAGACATTTACTTAATAAAAGCTAAGAATACTTTTGATATATTAAATAAATGAACGCTTTAAAATGTAACCTTCCTTCATTTAAAAATGTTAACCAACACTCACATTTACTTGTTAATTTTTATTATAAATCTGACTTTACGATTAAGCCTTTATTATTATTAGAAATATTGTAAAACTATTAATCTGGTCATTTTTATTTAAATCATTGTTGTATTTGTTAAATATAAAATCAAAGCAAATTTACTAAAAGCTTGCAATATTTTTTGTATGATATAATGATCCAGAAGACCTACAGTTTTTAAAATCTCATTATTGATTTCCAAATAAAAATATAACAATATATAAAGCCCTGTTTTATTTGATTTCCTAAATTTCTTAAATTTATTTTTTGTCGATATAGATTAACAAATTGTATATAATAATAACCAATATACCTATTGAATTACTATTGGATCTAATATGGTGTGGGCTACTCCCACATACCGATTACCACCACACACATACATACACAAAATACATACATACACACGCATACACACAGACAAAACAAACACATAAATAAACACTACATGCATTCATACATTCATAAATAATAATCATACCCGGAAAATAAAGAAATAAATATAATTACTGTCGCGAGCCTAATGCACTGTTGCAACCTGCCTTATCGTTATAACGGTAGTTTTATTTTTACTTTATAGCCCTGTTTCTGTTCAATATAAAACTCGTTAGTTCCCGCTTCCTAGTGCTCTCGGTATAATTAAAAAAAAATAATGTTTCGAAATTCCTTCCGTTTTTGACTATTCTACCCTGCTCTGCTGAATGTTTAGTGATAGTTCTGAACGTAGTTTTATTTTTACTTTATAGTCCATTTTCTGTTCAATATAAAACTTGTTAGTTCCCGCTTCCTAGTGCCCTCGGTATAATTAAAAAAAAATAATGTTTCGAAATTTCTTCCGTTTTTGTCCAT